>JAYMFT010142426.1:0-12795 GCA_038088735.1 Panulirus argus
ATATACCAACGTATGCAGATCCCATCTATATAAATATATACACATACACATCTCTTCCTGACGGATACCAAATCTACGAGATATTCCTCTCCGGCATTCGCGCGTGTGACCCCAGTTTTACACATCTGTGTGATGATTATAGAATGAATGGGACAAGATCACTGAAGAGCATTGGAGTGTAAAGTTCTGCTTCTCTGAAGACTATAGCTGGTGTGTGTTTGTGTGTGTATTGGAGGTGTACTGGCTTAAATGCTTTAGTTTCACTGGTGTCGGTTGTTGGTGCCTTTGGTGTGAGCTCTGCATCGGTGAGTTGATTCAGATGTTAATTCTTCTGATGTTTATTGAGTTTTCATTTTTTTTCGATTGAAATGTTGTCTCCTTCTGGGATTAGAGGGAGGGGTGGGGGTGGGGGGAAGTAAGTGCTTCATGCGGTATTGGTTCAGATGTTGCTTCCTTTGATGCGAGTTTTGTAGCAGTTTTTCGTAGCTCAGATGTTGTCTCCTTTGATGCGAGAGTTGCAGGGGCTTGACGCCTCTAAATCCTGTTTCTTTAAAGCGATTGCACTTCAGTCCGTTCTACTGGAATATTGTCCAGGGGGCAAGGCATTCCTATCGAACCTTCCCCCCCCCCTCCCACTTCCATCCGCATCTGTTCCTCATCCATCTCTCTTTCTCTCTCTCTCTATCTCTCTCTATTCCATCCTCCCTCTTTCATCCACAGTCTCTCTCTTTCTGTCTGTCTGTCTGTCTGTCTGTCTGTCTGTCTGTCTCTCTCTCTCTCTCTCTCTCTCTGTCTCTCTCTCTCTCTCTCTCTCTCTCTCCCCTCTCTCTTCCCTCCCATTCTATCTATTACCTATACTTCATCTATCTTTTATTTTCCCTTCCTCCACCCTTCTCTTGCGCCACCCACATCCCTTCCCAACACATGATTATTCCACCCACACAAACGACTGAGTTCCCTCAGCCCTCCACGCCCTGTGCCCCCAGTCCGTTCATCGATATATAACGTCGGTACAGTTACAGACATACGTATTATCTACAAAGACTTCTTAATCTTCAATATATTATGGATTCTTTTCTATTTCTTTCCTGCTCTTTCTTATGTTGTGTATCTTGGTGGGAGATTGCTGGTCTCTCTCTCTCTCTCTCTCTCTCCCTGTCTCTCTATCTGCCTCAATCTTGTCTGTCTGTCTGTCTATTCCTCTCGTTCCTCAAATAAGACTGTCTCATCTCATCCCACAATTCATTCCTACGAGACTTCGTGAATTTTCCTTTACATTCGCTATCTGTTTTCCTAGATCATTCACTTCTGCTTTGGTTTTCCGCCTGCCATTTGTTCCTCAAAAGTATTTCCAGGCTCGTGGTCAATCCCGCGTATCATTATCCTCCGGTAGTTTTCCAGGCCGGGTAGACAATAAGGGAAATCCTGGAATGGAACCCGCGGCTGGATGCTCTCTGTCCCTGAAGCAAATGGGTCGGAAAACTCTACCCGAGTAACGCCGCCTCGATAACTCTGTCTGCTTCAAATGGGAAGGTTTCCATACTCCCTTTTCCAGGACCTCACGGGTCTGGACACTCTTGTCTAAGCCAGACGGGACCACACGGGTCTTGAACTTCCCTCTAACTGGACATTATACGGATCACACGGATTTTGAGCTTCCCTTTTCCTGGATCACACGGATTTTGAGCTTCCCTTTTCCTGGATCACACGGATTTTGAGCTTCCTTTTACCTGGATCACACGGATTTTGAGCTTCCCTTTTCCTGGATCACACGGATTTTGAGCTTCCCTTTTCCTGGATCACACAGGTCTGGAGCTTCCTTCTCCCTAGACCGCACGGGTCTTAGACATACTTTTCCCTGGACACACACACACACACACACACACACACACACACACACACACACACACACACACTTGGGTCCGGAATGTCTTGCTGGAACATCACACGAACTACAGAGTCGTAGTTTTCCAGACCCAGCATTCTGTTCTTTCTTGTTGTGTGCGGCAGTTCTCAGAAATCCCTGGAATTTTCCAGTTGTTGTTGGGAACAGTTGTTGGTGTGCCTTATGTTTCCCGTTTCTCTGCATTAAGGAACGGACTCGGCCCTAAAATTCTGTGTTTCTCATCCTAGTTCCTCAGAGCGTTCTCTGTCGAGTGGAAATATGAATGAAAATTCGACTCTGCGCCGAAAAGCTTCGGAATTCTATTATGATGGAAATATGTTGAGTACTTGTTAATCTTTGTAAAAAATAAAAAAAAAAAAAAGATTTTTGGTCTAAAATAATATTCTTTTGTCGCTTTTTACGGTGGATCAGAGAATTTAGATTTCCACAATTCTATGTAGCCACAGGAAAGAGTTGAATAGGTTTTCTTTTGGAAATCTTTTGTTTTTCCACTGAGTCGACAAAGAAATGACTTCCTTTGAAGATGATCAAAGACTCTCGATTTGCATCTTAACGAACGATGCGTGGCTGTGTTAACTCTTCGTTGACTCCCTGACCTCCCTACAACTAGGCTAGCGTGTAGGCATTAACCACAGTAAACTCTTCACCCACACAATGGTTGGCTGTAATGATCACCTTGGCCCCTGACCTCACAGTGAGTGAGGTCTGTTGCCTTAGCCTGAAGCTCTGCTGACCCTATATGACCTCTGACACCAAAGAGGTCGACTATGCAGATTCCCTTTGACCCCTGGCTCCATACTAATTGAATGTATCAAACCCTGAACGGTGATCCCACACTATATGAAGCTGTGCTGACCTGTGGATCATACACAGTGCCTGTCCTCACCATTCATGACCTAGCACTAGGCTGTGCTGACTACTCGCATCCCACACAGAGCGGCTGTAGTCCTTTCATGACCTTTTGTCTAGGTGGTGGTGTAGACGATCTAGACTCAACATAGTGCGGCCTGGGCCATCCCCCTGACCCCACTTTGGGTAGTGGTGTTGGGTCACCTACGGGGATGGCTGACCTTGGCTGACCTCACCGTGTGCAGTGGAATGCCACTCTGTCTTGACTCACTTATCAATGCCTTAGTGACCAATTCCAGGCAGCCAGAGGAATATCACAATCATGCTGGTATTCCTGTACAGACCCAACCCCTATCGTGAAAATGTGAACCATTTTTTGACTGAATAAACGCAGCCGCTGATAGCCCTCAGCCTTATCATTTCCTACAGAGAAAACTCAGAATTAGTGATGGGGCGATTGGACCATTTCACTTAAACATTGGCTATGTTTCTTCTTTTAGATATTTTGTTATAAGTGTCCCATCGACGGCAGCCGCTGTATAAAAGAAACTAAATCGTCAATGTAGAGATGGACTCAAGACCTCTCAGAGCTAATGTTAACGTCAGAACTGCTAGAGTGAGGTATTTGGCTTATACGAGGTGTCCGATGGCATATCATGCACCAGTTTTAGTCTTCCCAGCTGTTCGGACGGGGCAGGGCAGCTGTTACTGGTCAGCTCGAGCAGCTGGCAGAACACCGCTGATAAAAAAAGAAAAAAACACACTACTTAACGATTTACCTCCGAGTGCTGCTCTTATTTCCGGGCACAGATATATCACAAGAATTTCAGAAAACGTTCTGCATTTTCTTTGTCTTTTGTACTCCTTCCTACACTTTCTATTCTTTTGTTTTCCTGCAGGAAGGAATATATGCACTACTACTGCCCGTGTGGGTTAAGGCAATGGTCAGATTATCATATTCATGCGTGTTTGTGATTACTATATGTGTGTTACGGGGAGAGAGTTTTACAGCGATGTTGCCCCATTTCCATTAACCTTGTGTATACGTACCGTGTCTTTACTCATATGCGTGTGTATGCAAATACAAACACACCCTAGCCTGAGCCAGGTACCCATTCATCGACCAGTCCCTTCGGAAGGATGAAAAGCTGGGCTTGGCTGTGGGCTGACTGCCACGCCCAGGATTTGAAGCCATGCCGGTCCGACTCTGGCCGGGCCCTTGCCGGCTAATGGTCAGTAACGCTAACCAGTACTAACCCTACTATGTTAGTCAGTGTACATATATGAGCGTTTCAGTGAGTGTCTGTGTAATTAACGATGTAATTACAGATTCATAATAGTCATTAGTACCTCCGGGAATGAGCAAATATCCTAACGTCCCACATCTCAAACACATATGAGGATCCAGCCTTGTCTTATAACAAATCCTAATTTTTTTACACACACAAAATCCTCACTAATTCCCTTATCAAAGAAGGTATTCCGCTTCATCCTTTATACTGTCTCTTCTCTTTTTAAGTTTCCAATTATATCACCCACTCCTTCCCACTTCGAGATATGAAAAATCTCTCCCTCCCGAAATCAGTGACTCCCTTTGGAATCTTGTAGATCATAATAAGGCCACCCTCCTTCCATTCTGTTTCTTTTTAAGGACGGCAATAACTGCAGTATCTTCAACCACTCTTTACAGCCCAGATCTGAGCTAATTCGGTCACCATTCTAGATAGTCCTTTGCAATCTTTCCATCTTGTGCGTCCGTTTTCTGTTGAGCAGGTGTTAGAAAACGGAACATGAAATCCAAATTGCATTAACGGTGACTAAAAACTCCATCATCTAAAATGCCATCCATCATTCTACTGTACTGCTAGACCATCTAGATCCTCCCTCAAGCCTCCTAAATGTGCAATGTTTTAGAACCTTTCAATCTTTCACATCACCATTTCTCTACCATTAGTATTTCATCATCAGCAAACACACTCAAATACGATTCCATTACTCGTGGTGGTTCATTCCTAAGATTCAAGAAAGAGATGCAGGTCTCTTAAGAAACAGTTCTTGTGGCAGTCGATCAGTCTCTAACATCTTAGATGAACTCTCATGCCCTAGTCACTGTTCTCATCATTCTTCTATTTGAAAATTTCCAAATGTATCTTTTCCCCTTCCCCCTCATATCTTTTCCCCTTCCCCCACGTATATTTCCCCCTCCCTCACGTATCTTTCCCCCTTCTCCACGTATAATTTCCACTCCCCAACATATAAATTCCCCTCCCCAACTTTTCTTTCCCCCTAACCACGTATTATTCCTATCAATCCCACATATTTTTCCCCCAACCCCATGTATAATTCCCCCCTCTCCCATGCATCTTTCCCCCTCCCACCACGAATATTCCCCCCTCCCCCTCTACTCGGTGATAATAGCCTGCTTTATCATTTTTCTTATAAATGACACAGAATCATCCATGTTTGTATTCAGACTTACGGTATCAAAGAATAACTGAATGTAATCAAATTCTAGCGTAAATCTCCGATTTTTTTTTTCTCACTAGTATCTCGTATCCTACGGCAATCAATGACACTACATCATAGTTCAAGGGGTCATCTCCAACTAACGTCTTGCATACTGGAAGAAAATCTATCCTATTTTAGTGTGTTTCTAAGTTTGTCATTACCTATTTGTATTGTACAGGGTGGGACCTATTTCTTGAACTCGAACTATTATACAACTTCTTAATTTACTGTACATTTTCTTTATTCACAATGGCCACAATCGATAAGTGATACCTGACTTAAGCTGGTGTGTGTGTGTGTGTGTGTGTGTGTGTGTGTGTATGTAAATATTAAGGTGTTAAGATATGGCACATATACAAAGCTATGAGACGGGGCAACGCGAAGTGTAAAAGTGTAAAACTCTCTCCCCGTAACAGACAAATAGTAACCACACACACCTCACTGCAAGGACCAGTTCTTTAAGAGGCCGGAAGAACATGTTGATATACGAGAACTTTGCTACTCATCGTCAGAAACTGATAGGGCGAATGGTCTACTGTTGCTGATGCGACGCTATGACGTCGTTGTAAGCAGTCCCTCTGGTGAGATACTACTTTCAATTACATACTGTTGACGTAAAATTGTTAATTGCTTGATAGACTGCCATTGTGTCTTGTTGCTTTGAATACCTCCAGCTATCATATAAAAAGCTGCTTTCGTAACGCAATTGTGGTAAGATAGGTTAGTGAGGCTACCTTCTCGGCCATATCTGTCTAACTTAAGTCGTAATAAGAAGCTTCCAGCAACGGCAGACGGCAGTAGCCACAAGTCAGTCCCGTGGCAAATCCTCCGGCAGGAGTCGTAGTAGCGAAATCTGGTGCCCCTGGTGTTCCTATCCCCTCGTTCTACTAGTCCGGCGTGCTTCTGTACCCCCAGTTAGCAGCATTATAGACCACTGACTCCGTTCCTGTTCCAGTACCATACTTCCAGGTGTTTCCTGTTCCTCCCCCTTAGGTTCATTCGTGTTCCAGTGATATTCCTCCATGGGCGCTTCTTGTCACTACGGTCCACCGGTCCAGCATGCTTTGACAACAGTATATTACCACCATCTTTTTTTTCCCTCGTGGTCCACTGGTGTCAAACATGCTGCTCCAGGTATCTCATTCTAGCTGTCCGCTTGCACATTATGCTAATCCAGCTGGACAAAGGATGGCAGGGACAATCACAGAACACGCTGGATTCTGACCAATGTATCCAGACTCCGTCCAACAAATCTACGCATAGAATTAAGGATTTTTCTGCGAAGGGACGTAAAAGCCAACTGACTCTGTACTTCTACTTAAAGCGAAATATCATTTCGAGACAGGAAAAAAGAAGCGAAATCTCACAGCAGCTACAGTAGTCTGAAAATTTGCATAAATAACAAGTGAATCTCGTATTGCTTTGAGTACATGACGACGATTTTGCAGAGATTTTTATCTTCCGTAGGTACATTATACTGGATAAACAAAGAAGTTTTTCTCCGTCAGTGCGATCTCTAAATGCGAACGGTGTTTGTAGCGATGACAGAAGGTTTCTTTTGCTGAGCAGAGATAATGTTGTGCCTGATTGAAACCCGTTAACAGTGTAAAACGAATTTTCATCGTTTGATCAAACTAACACCTGCTCCTAACCTGACTCATCTAGCCATCAGCAAGAGACCGACACCAGCTTTCCTGCTTTCATCTCTTTCTCATCAACCTGCTTCAGCTGGCCATCGTCAGTAACGTCCGTCAGCCAACCTTCTCAATGACACTACACTAGCTGTCCCACACCATAACACTGCACCAGCTGGACTTCACTAAAGCACTGCACCAGCCAGGTTAAGCCAGAAGGTCCTTACCACCAGAGGCACACCAAAACATCTATTCAAGCTGACCTCTTCCATATGGCCAGCATTAACTGCCTTGCAACTCTCAAGTCACCTCTATCAAACAGATTGACCCATCGGGTCTCTCTGTGGCCAAACTAAACTTATGGCGTCAAGCAATTGGTTCCATGTAGAATGTCCTTCCTCTACAACTGCTACAGGATCCCTGCAGAGTTGTCCTTCTTATATAACTGATACAGGAGTTCCGTAGGTTCCTCGTAGAGTTGCCCTTAGTATGTAAACTGATACAAGCAACTCCATCGATTCCCTGTAGAGTTGTTCTTTTTATATAACTGCTACAGGAGTTCCGTCGGATCCTTGTAGAGATGTACTTCGTATGCGCCTGCTACAGGAGTTCACCTTTCCTCCATAGAGTCTTCAATGCGTCTAACAGCCAACCCATTCTGGGTTTGGCTCTTTGGCCCCCTACAGTGTCATTGTCAAAGCCAAGTAGTTCGTTAGGTGTCGAACTTCATTCATACGTTTTACGTGGCCATGAAAACCCAAGTTTAAGTCTGGTTTCCAAAGGCAAAATCTCTTGTTAAACGTCTTCATTCTCAGAAAATCTCGGCGTGTCACTCCTCATGAATGATGAGGTGATAAAACAATATTGCTTCTTAGTGAAAGGTAGAGTGAGATAAATCATCACCAGCAATATATACTACTACAAGTGAAATGAAAATACTTGATGTTAAATGGAAATCCGGCTCAAAATTACAGAAAATGTATTTTCTAGCAATAGATTGTGTGACTGTCATGTGCACTGTATCTACTCCCCTTAAGTTACGTTCATGACTTTAACTATATGATCACTTTTCCCATGGCTTTAACACTCAGTATCAAACGAAATACATTACCAGAAGCGAAACTGGGGAAAAAAAAGATGACTTGGCTATTGCTCGGTTGAGCTGTCTGCTGCACGTGTTTCCTCACCTCAGGTTTGGACCCGTGTTACGCATCTGGCTGCTGTTTCCCACAGTTTCTCTGAGGAGTCCCGCCACTCGAGGACTGGCTGTTATGATTCCCCCCTCCTTCCCTCATACAGCTAAGCTGTGGGACCCTTTTCCATATCATGCCTTTCCCTCTTCATAATACTTTTTTACTTTTATGAGTCAAGTTTACAAACACCCGCTGAGCCCCGATTGGCACATTTTCGTTTCTTTTTCAAGAAAACAAACAAACAAACAAATAGCTGTACGATACCAGAAGTGAAAGCGGAAAGCATTACACTATCAGATAGTGACAGAATTATAAAAAGCTCTACTTCAGAAGAAGTACATAAAAGAAGTTAAAGGCAATAGCTTACGAGAAAGTAAATGTAAATGACTTACCAGATGACGCAAAATCTGTATCTTAGATCGTTTGAGGGCAATGCCCTGTGTTGTAATTTAGGAATGGCGAGGACTGCATCAGCTTGCAAGGGGACCTAGACAAATACCAAACATGGATGATGAAACTCAACCGAGCAAATGAAAAGATGAGGATGAGATACGATGAAAAATGGCCTCGACTCAGTTATTGTGAATGAAAAGTGGAAGCTGAGATTGTGCCTAATCTGTCACCAGAGCTCTGTTTCATTAGAATCATCGAGACGAGCTGTCTGCTGGCATATTTCAGAGCAGCGGTGCACTTAAAGAACTACAAACATATAACTAAGATGGCCCTGAAGAGGACAATAAAGATGGTACAACAAATAAGAAGAGTGATATACAGAAATATATTTGAGAATGTTGATTTGCCCAGCAAGGAAGAGAAAAGAATAAGGAGTTGCCTTATCACAACCCTCAATTCTCTAAGCCCATTTGATAACGTCGATAATGATTTAGTTCCTCGTCACACGCAATGTCATAGTAACACCATCTGATGAGCTCTCTGAAACTACACTCACCAGACATGTACGAGTTATTCTTTCCCGTCTACCCTTTAGAGACCGCAAGTAACCAATGCTTGAGAGGGTGACCTAAGTAAACCATCCCTCAGGTTTTTTGTAATCAAAGAACTTTTCTGGTTCTCGAGACGTTGTCCGATAAGACCGTTCCTTCCTAGCGACCATCAAACGATACGTATGTTTTCCTGGAAACCAGAAGACGAGCCTTTCCGGCCTCCATAAGCCAGCAGTGAAACGAACAGTCTTCTTGAGATCAGCCAATGAATCCCCGAATGCTCTTTGAGACCAGTCAATAAGCATACAAGTCTCCCAGAGACCGTCCAACGGTCCTCTTTGCCTTCGGAGAACTATACAGGGTTTCCAGCAGTCTTAAGCTGGAAATGATTTCGTGTCTCTTTGGGTGCAACAGACAGCGTAGTCCAAAGGAAACACGTGAATCATATTGCAAGCGCCGGAACCAATTAGTCGATTGTGGGTATACTTCAGCACCACTGCCTTTCAGTCTTATGGATCATGCACAGGCATCTGGGTTCTTTCAGCAGTGCGCGAGTGTACAGCTCACACAAACACACACACGGTAGAACACGCCTCCGGTATTAAACGTGCTCCGTCCTCCGCCCAGTGTGGGTAAACAAGTGGCCTTTCCGGTGGAAACGGGCCGTCTAACGTCAATGGACTGCTGGAAAAATATGACGTCTTGAGTTCGCGCGATTTCACAACAAAGTTTATGAAAGAGCTTTGCCCAATGTTGGCCTTACTAACCAGTGACTTTCTCTCCGTCAGTCCTGACTGACTTGCTGATTTGTCAGTGTTAGACATGATAGTTTCCACTGTACACTTTCGTAGTGGTAGACAGAACACAGATATAACCTGCAAGAAATTTGTAATGAAAAGAAATACGTTGAGATTCAGTTTATGATCCATCTATGAGGAATCATGCTGTGGCCGAACACGGTATGGAGGCCATTGGTATGTCTTAAGGGAGGATATGTATTTAACATTTACATTCATATAGTAAACAAAAGAATATCTCCAGCACACATTTCCTTCTCCATAATACAAAACTTTTATCTTATAAAAGAGACTGCAAATAAACGACGGAGAGATAATTATCTAGATTCATGTTCTCTACGAATCATTATAAATTTCTTCCGAGATAATCAGTAAGAGTTTTTTAACAAGTCTTGCAGTGAACCATCGAAAGAATCTGCTCCCCATCCACTAAAAAATATCGAACCATATAAATCACATTCATTGTTCTGGAGCACGAGTGATAATACATCCACGCGTGAGAGAGAGAGAGACAAAGACTATTGTCTGTGATCATCAGGCTGGTCGACCCCAACTGGCACGGATTAAGAAGTATGATCGCTTAGCGAGGTGAAATACTATGGCTTCCAAGGGCGAGACGCTCTGAGAAAATGTATTTCTTATATTTATGAGTAATTCATCGGTACAAGATGTATATCACTGTTCTGAGAGGGTGAATCATCCCTCCTACCTTTCCCCCATCATCACTACCCCGTTCCCCACCATCAACTACCCCTTTCACCATCATCACTATCCCTTTCAACATCATCCCTACCCTTCACAACTCACTCCACCCGTGCCTTACCAAATCCACCATCCTACACCCTTTCAACACGTTTCCCCCACCAGTGTTTAACCTTCATCATCACGGCTCTCTTCATCTCTCCCTTCCTCCACTCCCTCATCATCATCTCCGTGTCGAGAGAGGGACGACACCTGGATAGTAAACTTCCCTGAAAGATATGCAAGCCATTATGTCGTGCAAGCATCTTTTTTCTTTATGGTGAATACGACTCTCCCTTGTTGGGGGCCTTATGACTGAGTTTTATAGTTTTCATTCTAATTTTCTTGTCACTAATGTCACATTTTCTGTCAGATTTATGTACATTTTCCTTATGTTCAGAGTCTCGCTTAATCTATGATATTCATTAGCCTAATTTCATCACCCCCTCAGCTATCAGTGCATGATTTTTCTTTTTTCCTGTTGTTTCCACTTTCCACCGACAATTATTCATCATAAATGATGAATTACATTTCAGGATTCCGAAAGATCTCAATACTTGATGACAAATTAGATAGTCACTCGTAAATCAAATGCCTTTACGCGGCACACATTTTGTTGTGATATAATTTTGTAAGAGTGGCAAGGGGTTGAGAGTGTTATCACAGTCTGTTATACTAATACATATGAGGGTGTTATACAACGCTCAGTAAAATATACTTAATACTACTCGTATGAGTGTGTTACAAACACGAAAGCTGAAGACACACAAATGAAATCTTTAGAAGCGTAAGCAACGTACTGTAAAATATACCCACGTATACATGAGATTGTTATACTCATCAGAGCTGATTCAAAGCCCGCAGGTAAACTCTCTCGTAACACGAACAACGCACTAGTACAATTATTATAAGCAAAACCACTCTCACTGCTACAATGCCACTTTATGAGACAGATTTATTCAATATTCTATCATTTCCACTCTACACTGACGGTCCTCGTCTGTAAAGATCATTTCCACTTCAGGATTCGGACTCATCTCAATTTCTGACGAGAAATCAAATGGACTGAATTCCACACTCATCGAACTTCTTATATCAGGTCTCAAGACGACCTTAAGAGACAGTCAACGTTCAGCTTAGGTGTCTCCCTACACCACAACCCTTCAGTACTATTTCCACCATCATCATCTCCAACACCCCTATACATCTTCATCACCATCACTACCATCTCTGTGCATCATTAACCTCACCTTTTTAATGCCCTCTGTATCTTCATCACCATTCATCACCATCGGCACGCTTCTGCACACCTTCATCACCATCTGCACCCGTCTACGCATCTACACCACCACCATCTACACATCTCAGCTCCCTTCTACTCTTCTCCATCCTCTCTACACATCTTCACCAACAATTCCTCCCACACTACACCATCTTAACCTCCATATCTGCACACTCCATCACCTCCATCACCACCCCATCTACACACACTTCGCCACCGTCTCTTATCTTCACCATTATCTTCACGTCTTTCACAGCCAGCTCCTCTACACTCCCTACCACCTCACCATTCGCAACCACGACTACCTTCCACACGCCACGCAGTATTAGCAGGCGAGTCAGGCAAGTGTTCACAATCACATCTCCATGGGTCGGCTACTTCTCTGATGACAGACATTACCCCTGGGACCAAAAGGGAAAATAAAGTCCCCCTAGAAAATAATTAGATAAAGCCGAAGAGAAGAAGGCTGTAGAGGTAGGAAGTGAACTACCACGCGGGGTCGCTTTATTCAGATATGGACATTAGATGCAGTAAATCCTAAAGGAAAATGGAAAAGTGAAGCAGAGGGAAAATGAAAAATAAGAGGGAAATTCTAACTGACGTCCTTTCGAAGGAGTGAAAAGCTTTCCTCTCACACAGATCATGAAAACGCAATCGGCTCAGAGTAAAGCCCCAAAGGATATAGAGCAATAAGGAAGGAGGGAGAGGATACAGGAGGCATCGGGTCTGGCCCTTCCACTAATGGCGAAGCCCAAGATTTTCTCTCTCTCTTTTATGAGATATTGGTAGATATGGTCTTCTTTAAGCCGACATACGTATGGACAAGTTACGGCAAGAAACCTTCACCTAACAGTTATGACGAGACATCCTCTCACCCGCAAGCTGAGATCCTGTACCTCGGGGATTTCAACGTCCACCATCGGGAATGGTTGAATTCCTCC
>JAYMFT010142437.1:0-12795 GCA_038088735.1 Panulirus argus
ATATATATATATATATATATATATATATATATATATATATGTATGTATATATATATATATATATATATATATATATATATCTGTGTGTGTGTGTGTGTGTGTGTGTGTGTTAGAGTATGCTGGTGACGCCTTTGTCATAAGAGAAAGCAGTAGAGTCGTCAAGCTCATGTACGTGGGAATTTCATATATTTCTTTCCCGTAGCGGCACAAGTGTTTCTGTACAAAGCTGTCCGTGAGGCCTGGTGCCGGCAGGTGTCCCAGGTAAGGCCAGGGCTCACAGCCCACCTGGCAGCAGCAATGTCTACACCTGCTGAGCTCTTGTCGATATTAACAGCATTGAAAGTTCGCTTAGATACATATGGCCTGGATTCTTTAAATGAGAGGTACCCTGCTTGATTAGGTCGTGCATCCAAAGGTTAAGCGCAGTTTCATAAATGTTAGCAGTTTGAAAGGTAGTGATGTTCTCACTAGGTATAGGAAGAGCGGTGAAAGTAAAGTCATGGAAGATACTTTCTCCCGTTTTCTATGATAGTTAAGGACGTTAAAGATTCACCAGGCCTCAGCCTGTTACGTGCCCTTGCCACAGACGGCCCCCCTTCCTGTTTATGTAGTGTAGATATGTACGTACCATTAGCATTGGTACCCTTTCCTGTTTATGTAGTGTAGATATGTACATACCATTAGCATTGACACACACAAGTTATATAAGACCCATACATTAAGAGAACGGGCCGTCTTATGACGCGGTCCCCTGTCTGGCTGGGGCCTAGCGAATCCAACAACAATAACAACAATCCCGTTTATGGAAGAACTTTTCCCGTATGAGGAACATTGTGAGTTATTAGCTCTTCGACATATCCATGAGTATTTTCCTGGATGGAATTGTTTTACGCTTGAAATACACCTCCTTAGTTAACGTGGAAGAGACGTTTCATTAGGAAAGGATCCACGGGCCAGAGATGGGAGGGCGTTTTCATTAGGGAAGGATGCACGGGTCTGAGACGTGAGGACGCTTTTGTTAGGGAAGGATCTATGGGCCTGAGGCGGGAGGACCAGAGGGCGCATGATCAAAAACGATTCTGGTACTGTATTCACTGTCAGTGTTACGGTGATTCGTATCACGATAAGAACCAAGTTTTGCCTTGTGGGAAGAACTGTGTTTGGAGGATTGTGAATCTTATATGCCTGCTTGTAGTAATTTCTGTAGCACAGCGATACGACCTGTAGGTATGATGGTGTGACCTTTGACATGACCCTTGACGAGTAAGTCAAAGGCTGGGCCTAGGACTTGCCGAGCAGGTTACGGGTCATGTGCACAAGATTAGTGATATTAGTAATTTGAGGTCATTGAATAAGGTTAGCGAGTGCTACGATCTTACCTGAGACGCGTAAAGAATTTAAGGATTAAGACTTGTCTGGCACAAGATTTACAGTTCATATGAGGCGCAGGCGCTTTGGTTTGCTCTGGGTAACATTTAACATCTTGAATACGACTGAATCCCATGAGAGCGACAACTCATCCCTTTATGAGGTTAAGTTGTCCAACTTGAGGTGTTCGAGTTGTTGTCCTGAAGGGCTTTAGTCGTATTGAAGGGGATGATCGTCGTACTCAGGTATATCAGTTGTCACACTGCTAAGGTTAAGTCGTCGTACTCAAGAGGTCAGGTCCCTAAAGCTTTGGCACTTGACCAAACCGCGATTTTACTTTCTGTTGTCTTCTTTCCTGTTATTATTTTTCTCCATTAACAGGTAAACTCTTAAGCAAATGTGATTTTCTGTCTTTTAATGCATGGCTTTAATGTTTTATGTACAGTAAGGTGTAGGAGCCTTGTGGTAAGGGGTCCTGAGGATGTACTACTTGATGACCAAATGCTTTAGCTCATTTATGACTTATTTGTGATTGTGTCTGTGTGTGTGTGATCACCATTTATGAGTTACGGCGAAAGAGTTTAAACTCGTTTTGCCCATTGACGATGTATTATCTACCATGTCTCCTTTTCTGTGTGTATGCGCGCTCTTTTTCCTGGTAATGTCTTGTGTATCTGTTAATGATTGTAGTACCTGCCTGTTTTATGTTGCCCACTCAGTTTCTCCATCTTGGTTTGCTGCAGATTATCGGCCTTCTAGACGTCTTCACACCCTCCACTACCTACGAAGATTTCCAGGACGTGTGAGTATACTGAGTGAACCTGAATACCTTGAGCGCCGCCTTACGATCCTTAGGTGTGATGGTGTCATCTTCCTTCATGTTCCTTCAGGAGCATCAGGTCACGCCTAGGGGTCTTAGCATCATGGTTCAGGAGCTGACTTTTGTGTGTACCTTCCCTGGGTGTGCTTTGCTACAACTGCCTACCCTCTCCCGTGATTGCCTCAAGTTGTATCCTCCTCCAGGTTGCCCACATCTCCATTACTATATGTGAAGGACGTGTCCCAAAAAAAACTTGTAGCGGCTTCCTTACTTCTGAATGTAGAGCATTAGTGGGTTCGCGTGAGTCTAGAACAGTATTGGGTCGTTTCCTGGGTCTCGGGTCTTGCCGCCCCACCTGTGCATTCGGACTGCCCAGTGTGGGCAGCTTTTCTCCTTCACATACACTCGTGCCTCTCCTTCTGATGGCGATGCTGGCAGCAGGAGGTAAGACGAATCAGTGTCTAGGGAGGTCATGGACAGCCTCAGGGTTTAAGACGAGGGTTATCATGAGCAGTATTTCCTTACGATAAACATATCATTGAAGAATTTTGTTTATTTTCACATGAGGAGATTTGTCATCCAGTCTAGGATGAGACTCTTGGAGCTTTGTCGTGATTAAACGCTGTAAATGGGATTGACAGACATGCAGGAATCTATGAAGAGAGTATGAACACGGGTATCATCTTTGGGGGATTTAACTGCTTACAAAACCTGTCCAGGAAGAATGGAACCCGAAGTGGTTCTGCAGAAACTGCAGGTCGGCAGAACTAACGAACACCACTTGTCAACTGGCTTTTTGAAAGACTACTAAGGAAAGAGATTACAGTTTATAGAACAGTGTAACGTAGTACACAACCCGGGAGAGAACGGATCGAATTCTAACTGAACACTCCCGACCTTTCGCAGCTGCTTCACCAGTATAAGTTCTTAGAAAAGCTGTTGAGGAAAAAATACTGATTTTATTCGCTCATTCATAATGAAGGCGTTTAACAAACGTTCGAGGAAGCTGGTTCATGAATTTCCTAACAAATAGAAACCCGTCGCCTGCAGGAAAGTTAATGGACCAGAGAATGGCCAGAGGTCCTCACATACTGGGATTGGCTAGAATCCTACGTATGTGTTTATTTAGAATGTTGATGCACAGGAAGCATCGTACCACAGACATGGAACATACGCAAGGCCAAGTCTGTCACCTGATTACGCAGGTAACCTTGCATTAACTAGTGTGTGTAAACTAAATCCACTGGAAAGCAAAATGGTGTTGAAAATATTAGAGGAAATTGTGTAAAGGCCATGAGTCCATATCCTTTTAACACATTGAACACGATGGTATAACCCTTTGGCATAACGTAACGACTCTTAGTTATGATGGCCAGACCTTTGATTTAACGCCTAAGACCACTTCAAAAGTCTGGGTCGTAACGTCCTCTTTTGAGAGGTCGCATCATTGAGTACTTGAAGGGTTTCGGGCCCGTATTGCGAGACGTCCGGCCTTCAGAAGTGTGAAATGAGTTGACCTCGTTCAGAGTGCAGGAGACGAGCGAATCATAAACAAGACAGAGGCCTCCATCATCCAGTATCCCGGTAGGTCAGGCTTCATCTCAAGAAGGGAAACTTAGTTCTTGATCGAGCAGTGGGGTTTAAGGGAGGCCCCCTCCCCCACGAAATCCACGTCGTTCAAGGTAGCGGCTAAGGCAAAGGTAAGTTGGCACGTAGTTTGATTCCTGGGTATTCACGGGCTGCACTCACCTGCGTAGGTTTATTGTAGTTTTTGTCCTTACTTGGGTGAGAGGGGGAGACTGACTCATGGGTGGATGAATCACAGTGGCCAGAGTTACGGAGGTGGGAGGAGGCTGACCTCACCCGAGGTTGGCTCACGCTCCGGAACAGGATGGGTTGTGTAGGTCTCTCTCTCTCTCTCTCTCTCTCTCTCTCTCTCTCTCTCTCTCTCTCTCACACACACACACACACACACACTAAGCTTTGTCGTCCTGCCACTATCGATTGGTTAGCCTGCGAGAACGTTGTTGTAAATTGATTACTAAGAGTTACAGGTGAGGTTGCTGGGTGTGTTCCGAGAAGTGAGTGGACCACGGGCAGGGAAGCTCCTGCTGCTGCTGCTACTGCTGCAGGGTAACGAAGATTATAACCTTAATAAGTACGTATGAGGCAAGAGGCCGGTAGCTGCAAGCTGTTGGCTACAGTAACTCATAAAGTTAATGGTTTTTTTCGTGGAAAGAGGGTAGTAGTCGAGTAAGTTTTCGATGATGGTTCTGTGTGAAGAGTGTGCTTAGTCGAAAAGTATTTTGGATATACAGAGGAAAGGTATTGAATTATAAGTAGAACGCATTTAATGGAAGATGACATGAGTTAATGTGAGAAGCTGGCGGATTTTGAGTAGATGGGAGTGGTAGATGGAAAATGTTAATGGTGATTAAGAAGACTGAGAGTGTGTGTTAGGTAGAAGGTTTGACTTTGTGTGGGAATTGGTACCTTTCGCTATCCACTATTACGGCCGGAAGGAAGGCATTTAATGATCTGGTTAGACGACCAGACGTAAAACACTAGCGTCTGAGTTTGCCGTCAGGTTAGTTAAGGGTAGCGCCTGAGTTTGCCTTTTACGCTAGTGAACGTTAGCGTGTAGTTTGCCTTTTTTGCTCCAGCAAGGGTAGGCGTTTGGATTTGGTTCCATGTAGAAGTTTGTTTTAAGGTTTTCTGTTAGAAGTTACTTTATGGCTAGGTTTTGCGGACACGATTACATCGAAAGGTGGTTACTCTTTTATATTTGTGATACCACCAATTTTGTATGTAATAGGTTGCGGCAAAAGCTAGTTTTGCGTGTGTGTTCTAAGTTGCGTCCATAATTACTTCATGTTATGTTTTACGTCCTAGTAAAGCATAATAGGTATTACTTCGTAGTTTAACGATAAAGGTAAGTTTAACGTCCTAGTTTTCGAAAAAGGTAGGTTTTACGGCGTAGTTTACGAGGAAGGTAAGTTTTACTTATTAGTGTACGTGAAAAAACAAGGTTTTACATAGTTCACGTTGAAGGTAGATTTCTTATAGTTTGCGTTGATGGTAAGTTTAACATAGTGTTCGTGAAAGCTAGGTTTTACATAGTTTGCCTTGAATGTAAATATTGCATAATTTACGTTCAAGGCAGATTTTACACTCTTTACGTTGAAGGTAGAGTTTACATGAATTAAGTTGGAGGTAAGTTTTATATAGCTTGCGTTGAAGGTTGGTTTTATATAGTTTGCGTTGAATGTAGACTTTACATATTGTACTTTGAAGGTAGATTTTACATATACCATGTTAAAGGTAGGTTTTACTCTGCATTGACGATAGGTTTCACATAGTTTACGTTGAAGGTAGACTTTACATAGATTGCGTTGATGGTAGATTTTACGTATAATACGTTGAAAGTAGGTTTTATATAGTTTGCGTTGAAGGTTGATTTTACATAGTTTACACTGAAGGTAGGTTTTACATCGTATACGTCTAAGTTAGGTTTTACATAGCATGAGTTGGAGGTAGGTTTTACATGGTTTATACTGAAGGTGGGTCTTACATAGTTAACGTGGAAAGTGCGTTTATTTTCGTACCTGCCTTGAAAGTTGGTGTACGGACGTAGTTTACTGGGAGCTCAGCGTGAACGGGAAGGTCTCGATGCCCTAGCAAACACACTAACATGATAGTATGTGATGACTTCTTTTTTTCGTGTTCTGTGCCGGAGTGTGATCAGTGGTGAAGGGTGCGTGGCTTTTGTTGATACCAGGTGTCAAGTCAGCACTCACACCACACGCAACACACATTCACCCTGTATACGCACGCGACTACTGCTACTACTACTGCTGCTGCTACTGCTACTACTACTACTACTACTTCTGCTACTATTACTGCTGCTGCTGACACTATTATTACAACTACAGAGACGGACGGACAGACAGACACACAGACACACAAAAAAAATGCTCATTCATTTGTTTGCCCCAACCAAGACACCATAAAAGGATCTGTTGGAAGGCATTCCTTAAAACCCCTCATTTGCATGTAGCGCACGCTGGCTCTGTAAAGGTAGAAACACCAGAGCCGATGCCGGTTGCCGGGGATATATTTAGTTGTGGCTTTCGTCCAGCAGGATCCAGGATGGGGTTCCTAGGTGCACCACAGGAGGATCCAAGATGGGGTGCCTCTGTGCCCCACTGAAGGATCCAGGAAGGGGTTCCAAGGTTTACCACTGAAGGTTCCAAGAGAGGGAATCGTAGATGCCCCCACTGAAGGGGGGTAATCGTACCTCTTCAGTTCAATTTACTTCTGAGAAATCCAACCCGGGACAAGTTGTTGCAGTGGATCGTACATTCTCCGGTGGGCTTTACTGGTGTTATGGAGGTGGGCCGTTGGTTCGGCAAAGGAGTGTCTCTCGTGTGTTGTGCCACCTACTCTACTTATCGACTGAAGGACAAGGAAACCATACAAGATTGTTGACGTCTTGTGTACACACTTGACGGTCACCGTAGTTTTAGATGACTCTTCCCCCCTACCCCTCGTAGCTTGGTGGGGCACCAGGCTTTACTACTGCTTCCCTGTTGACGACGGTTATATAAGGCTGCAGTTCACAGGTCTACCTACCTGTGGCATCCACGTTCATCAGGTACACTCCCTGGGTAGTCGTGTATAGCCAGATCTTGATGTATTCTCTTGTTTGGTTTTTCAGTGTTACTTTTTATGTACAGATAAAAGCTGAACAGTTTCGGACCCTGGGTATGTACGCGGTTATCTCCTGCAGCACTGTTGGTACTTTTCCGGAATACATAAATCCGATTCTCTTAATTATCTCATCTTGGATGATGTATGTGCTGTCAGTCGGGAATTACCGGGCAGGGTAACACAGCGCATTAAAGCCATGTCAGGCCAGTACCATTTATCACAGTTTATCGACAGAAGCGAAACGTGGGAGGTGATAACGATCTGTGGCTGTAAACACAGGTGTTGCGGCGGGTCAAGCACCCTGAAATGTACGGATGGTAACAGTCGGCGTCGGCGTCAGAGGGAGGAACGCTGCAGCTCGTGGTGCTCAGGTGCACTCAGACCTGCTAGGGGCACGACCAGCCCTCACGCCTCCACTCGGATAGCATCTGTCATCTGCATTGGATGAAGTAATGCTTGCCATGATCATTTCGTGATTGATAAATGCTTTAGCATGGCGGCACGACCCCTGGGAATGATAGCCTGACCCTGAAAGATTAGGTAGGATCTGTTAACGTATTAGCCAAGGGGTCAAGTACATTTGGTATATCCAGGAATAGTATTGATAGTGATAATAATGATATTGATAAAAATGAATAAGAATAATGATAATGATAGTGATAATTACTGAATTGACTGTAGTCAAAGACTGGAAATTTTTCGAGAAGATGCAGTTAATAAAAGCAGTAGGGTTGTGAAAAGGAAGGAGGGGAGGGGGAGATTATATAGAGGGTCTCATCACAAACCCTGTGGTGACTTTCTACAGATATTTAATGATTGTTCGAAGTGCCTGGTATGGGGCTGTCTGTTTACCGGTCTGAACGAACTCGCATGGGCTCGATGTTCTTTTAGTGTCCAGTTGTAACTTCGAGACGAGGGCTTTTATTGTAGCAGGAGGTGACGGTGGCGGGATCGGTGCAGTAGCTTCTTTCCGAGCTGTCGATTGAGGTCTGACGGTTGGAGAGTGTCGGGAGGACCAGTTTTGAGCGCCTCTTGATAGGTGACGCAAGAGGGAGTCTGGGAAGAATGGAAGTTGTGAAGGTGTTCCTAAGTTCGAATGCAGGAATGTGAAGACGGTAGCTGGGAGATCTGATGATGATATGGGCATGTTCATTCCAGCATAGTTAATAGTACAAAGTGAGATGGAGAAATATGGTGAACCATGTGTGGGACACGGGTGGGAAAAAGGTTGATGTGTATGACTTCAAACTTGAATTGGTTGATGATTGCAAGATGGCGGTGGTCCAGTTTTGGAGGGTTTTAGGAGTGTCCTGGAGGGCATTGCTGTATAGAGATCCTGTTGTTAAGGCTGACAACAGTGATATAGCCTTTGACGTACTCCTGTCGAGCAGGAGAATTCGTGAGGTCATCATTTCTAAGGGTAAAGAAACAGAGGTCTCTTCTTGTGCCCTGTGGGACGCCACAGATGAAGTACTAGAAGGTGGAAGTGGCACATCGGAAACGTGCAGCGTGGCGATGGCTACTGTGGAATCCGGCAAGCCGTAGAGTGAGGCTTCTGCTTAACCTGAGGTTTGCTGGATGTGTTGATAATCATGCCATGGTTGACTTGGCCGGAAGCTTTGGTGAAGTAACAAAGCCGAGTGCCACAGCGGCCTCATGGTGCAATAAATAAGGCCCAGGAAACTCAAGAGATAGTGGATGATAGAGAAGGTCTTCATGTTCCCGTATTGCCACCGTAGAACTTGCAGTTAATAAGCTTGATTAAATCTAAAGCTTTTGCGGATTAACCCGGGGATAAGGATGATGGCAGTGGGTTATATCTCAGTAGGAGATCTTGTACTTGTTAGTGGGAGACATAATTGGTCTTCCAATCAGTGGGACGCGTGACTGATGGAGGGAGGCACTGATGATGGGGAAGAGGGGTTGAGCAAGGCCAGTGGAGAAATCCTTGTACAGTTTCATTGTTGAGTCAGTGGGTGTAGTGGAGCGTTTTACCTAAAGGCTGAGTAACTGTTCGGCAACTTTAAATTCATGGATTGACTCGGAGGATGGGATGAGGAGGCAACGCTGGTGGCAAGGTGGGAGACTCCGTGAAAAAGTTGTTGATAAATTGAGGTGCTGTTCCATGGGAGGAGTGATTACCACAGGGGAGGGAAGGGAATCTGTTTGTCCTTACTGCTCAGTTCTCGGGTGTGTCATACTAGTGGCAGATGTCCGACTGGGTCAGGGAACTTCGTTGTAACTCCTTGTAAATGAATTTCTTATAGTACCCGGTAACTGCACGACCATCTCAAACATACTGTAGCAGCCTGAGCTGCTTCTGTTAGTTGATGTGAAGTAAGTTTTTGAGCTTATCATGAAGAGAGATAAGTGCATCTTGCACATGTTCGCACAACCTGCCTGGCGAATGGTCCGAGCTGCTGAACAACGCGAGAGAGAGAGAGGGGGGGGGGATTATTTATCTGCATGATTTTGCCAAGAGACAGTGCTAGCGCTCACCGCAGGAAAAAGATCTTAAGGGTTAAGAATATCCAGAGGTGTGACTTACATGTTGTCGAGTGTGAGGAGGAGAGAGAGTGTGTGTATTTGCAGAGTGAATAACCAGCAGCCCAGGTGGATTTGAGACAGGAAGAACAATATATTCATGAACCTGGGGCTTTGGTGGGAGCGCGAGAAAAAAGAAGACGTATCAAGATAGACCATGAGGAGGAGGAGGACCGCCAAAGAATCAAGGCTGGAAGAGTGAGGCAGACAACCACGGCTTTTGGATAGCTGATCAGAGGTTGGCGTGTGTGTGTGTGTGTGTGGCGCCATGGTGGCAGGTGTGTCTTAAGACGGGGCCTGCGGTGGGAGCGCCTCAAGTGTGCCGACCACAGCACCGCTCGGTGTCAGTGTTCACACTGCCGGCACGCCTGCTGGGTCAACCAGGTGGCAGAGACCAACCAAGAGCTCGCCACCTGGAGGCTGTGGTGGGGGTCGTCTTGAAAGACCACACGTCAACGGTGGTTTATGTGCTGAGATTTTTAAAGCAGATAACCCGTGTAGTCCCGCGACTCGATCGATGTCTTTCCTTAGCCTCATGAGCAAGACGCGTATAATCCTCAGGTGGGAATTATTTTTTTTTCCTTGGTTAACTTTTTTTTATAGATTACTTGCTCCCGTGTAAGTTACATTCATTTTGTAAGTAGGATGCCTTTTTGAAAGAGTATTGGCTTAGACTCAGAATTTGTAACTAACCCGTCAGCCCTGCTCAGGAAGCAGTAAGACTGACGGATATGCACTGCTGCCTACGTGAAGTAGCCGGGCCTTACTGTGTCAACTGGCCTCGTCTCCTTAACCAGTTGCCTCTCTCAGGTAATTTATATATTTATTTTTTTCGCTAGGTATGTCTGCTTCACCAGCATTACCAGCTTAACGAGCAGTCTCTTTTTAATGAGCGATATATGCTACACGAGCAGTGCCCATTTGACGAGCATGGTCTGTATAACGAACATTGCTTGTTTAAGGGAACAGTGTCTGTATAACGGACTATGCCGGTTTGAACGACCAGTGTTTGCATAACAAGTATTGCTCGTGTAACAAGCAGTGCCTCTTTAGCGATCCCTACTTGTTCAGCAAGCAGTACATTCTGTTACAAACAGTGTCTTTAAGAAGCGCATGTTTAACGATTTTTTTTTTCAAGAACAGTATCTATATTAAGCAGTGACTTAAACGAACATTGCAACTTTAACAACTAAAAGATCCCACTTAATGAGCGGTGTCTGTTCAGCGATCCCTGCTTGTTTAGCCGGGCGTTCTAGTGTAAACAGGAATACCTTTTTTTTCCCGTCATTTCTCTTTAACATAACACGTGTGTCACCCACATTACCAGGTCAAACCCAGGACTGTCTGTGTGACCGTGCCTGTTGAACTAGTATTGCCGGTTCAACCCCGTCATGTTGTTAATATGAAAAGCGTGTCTAACGAGCATTGGCTCTCCAGGCTGTAATGTTAATTTGTGCTGGTCTGCCTGTTTTCGCCGTGACTGTTGAATCAGCTGGACGGGATTTTACCAGCCATGTTCATGCAGAGATCCTTGTTGCCCCGAGTCTGGTAAACCCAGCTTGACTCTAGGTAGGACATTTGATACTCTCTAGTGCCTGAATTTTGATGAGACGTGTCGTTTTTACGTGCAGCTTCCCACAGCCTCCCTCGTACATTGTTGAACGTTGATGATACGAGTCAAGTTGGCATTTTTGTTCGCCCTGGATAACAGGTTTGGAACGCCACCTATGTAGGTGGGAGAGGCCCAGTGAGTGTTAGGGGAGAGCGAGGCGTCGCGACGGCAGACTTCACATCCCGTTAGACACGGCAGAGGCTGGCTGACTCTTCCTGCCCTCCCGTCCCTGTAGCAGAGAGGGCGCCAGGCGCAGCACACCGCCGCCCACCTCCCCGTTTGACCTCTTGAGTGAGCACGACGCTACGACCCTTGGGTATGATGGCCTGACTTTTGACCTGATTTCTTAAGGTCAAGTCAAGGGCCAGGACCCCACCAATACCCAGTAATGGTACCCTCGAGGTGAAGGGGTTGATGATAGAGTGGAACCCGTAGGCGGTATGTCGGGTGGCCTCGATCGTCCATATTTGCACGCCTTGGCCGTCGGGAAGGTCTATTGGCATTTTTTTATATATATATATATTTATTCTCGGTTACTTTCTATAGCCACACACACACACACACACACACACACACGGCAACGTTTTAGGCTGACCGAAGCACCACACCACTTTTACTCTGCTACCTCCAACGTGAGGGAGTTTGGTTCTCATGTTATATTCTGCGCAGTCCACTCACATCTTGGGAGTGTATGTGTTGCGCAGGGGGAGGGAATGGCCGAGGTCCGTGTCTCTCCCATTCGCTTTTTCACGTTTATTTTCGGTGTTGTGAATGATGCCCGTGTTCAGTATATCTTCTCTAACTCGTTACGTCAGGTCTGGCTCTTCCCTGTGAGGGAGGTGGAACACCTCACTTGTTTAACTCTGCCCCGAGGCAGTCTGACCGTACGTTACGTAGCGGCCTTGTGACGCCGCTGGTATAGGAAGGTAGTTGGGCACTATGAGTACCCTCGTCCACGGGACGTGAGGCCCAGTGGCGTCTTTTTCTCTCTCTCTCTCTCTCTCAGTGGCTCCACGTCCTTGGCCGGCGATGTCTGTGAACCGATCTGTTGCCAGGCATAGAGTGTCTGAATCCGTTTTAGATTCCCACGAGAAAAAGAAGAAAGCAAACATCTCATCAGCATGATACTAATTTTTTGTCTTTCTGGTTTCGTCCCCACGGTGCGGGAAAACTGCCCATGTCTGAGAAACGTTGTGATCCAGACTTGCTGCTGACTGTCGTATTTGATGATTGATTTCCTCTAATATTGTTAATGATTTTCGTATTGACTTTTGGTTTGAGGCGTAGCATTCAGCCAGTCACAAGAATTTAGAATATGTTGTCAACACCACCTGTACTTAACATTTAGTATCGTTATATTTACAGATCTCTCAATATCAAGATTGAATTGTTACTTTTAGCAGTGAAACGTGCGTACGGCCATTTTGTGTATGTGCTTAGATACAGACACTCTCTATAGAACCGTGCTTGAATAGAGGAAGCAGCGGCAGAAATACTGGAGCTACAGTTGGCTATATTCCGGTACAACCGCTGGGAGGGGGTGTGTGCGCCGTACGCTGACGACCGTCACAGGAAGTGCATTGAGCGGCTCCTGATATTTTGGTGTTGACACTGGCGTGGCGGAGGGCGGCGTGGCGCCAGTCCCACACCCCCTCGCCTCATTACTGCCCCACCACACCCTCATCCCCACCCCACCCTCACACACACACACACACACACACACACACACACATAAACACAC
>JAYMFT010142448.1:0-12795 GCA_038088735.1 Panulirus argus
ATATATATATATATATATATATATATATATATATATATATATATATATATATTCCACACCTTCAGACCACGATATAAACAGCTCTGTGTACCACTTGCTGACCTGATAATTCTATAACAAGTTTCCATTTTTCTCTCTAACTTTCACACATTCATATAATTCATGTAATCTGCTACCTATGGTCACCTAGTATACTTTCAATAGGTAAACCTTAATGAAACTAGTATATCTGAATACAGCATTCAAAATATTCTTTTCATATGTATTGCTTATGGAAATCCAGCAGATTCTTTGCTCTCTTCCTCACTGTACATATACCTTATAGATGAAATGAATCATCCATTGCAGAAACTGAGCTGCTGAACATTATTGAAGATAGGTTAAATCCCCAACTACCCTCAGATTCCTTTTTAAATACTCACATTCTCCGATTCAGTCCACTTACATTCAAAGAACGAGGTCCTTACCCTAAGGAAGCTGCTTGAAAAATGAATTCAGATAACAAATATCTGTTGCAGTTTTCATCCTTACCTTCTTGTTACCAAGATAATATGTGTACGCAAGATCAGAAGGTAAGAAGTCCAGGAACGAATGGGTCTTCTGCCTCTGGTTGGAGTCACCGATGAAAGCGATCCAAGTCTTGTGTCCCTTGGCCGCCCTGGCGGCTGTGCATCTCCCAGTGTCATTAGCGTTGTATTGCCGAACCTGCACAGTGTACACACCGGGTGAATAAGTCAGCTTAGAACGTCTTTTTTTTTTCTGCAACATTCCGAGACATATTTCCATATGATAAGAGAAGAATAACACTGTACAGAAAAAGCTGCTGGTGTAAACGAAGAACATGGAAGCTTAACATTCCCATATACGTATATGGTCACCCAGGGAAGTGGATCAGTGCACCCACCTGACAGGGGATGTAAGGGACGGAGCCATCTAGCAGCTGGAGTCTTGTCCCCGGGTAGAGAGCGGCGAGTGCCGAATTGCTGGAGGTGTTGATAACTAAGGTGGAGGCAGCCAGCAGCGGTGGGAGCTTGTGGCTCAGGTCTGCGTAAGGCTCGTCTGGAGAACGAATGGGAGAAATAAGCGACCCATCTGTGTTGCCCGAACACGAAGCATCAGAACCTGAGCTGAGAGCCTGTGATGCCATCGATAATGAATCTTTCCACGTTAATAAGTAACAGCTATTACACCGTAGGTGCCAGAGGCAAGTTCAGATTAAATATATGTCTTAAAAGAGTGTTAGTGGCTCCTGACCTATAGCTACCACTATCCACTTGAAAATAAAATGTTAGCAACGTACCTGAGTTCCATTCGGTATCAGAGTTGCCCTTGTCGATGCTAAACATAGCTTGGCACCCCTGACGGGAGTGTGTGTGGCTGCCGCGGGAGATGTGCTGCGTCAAGGGAGCGGTGAGGCTCACTGAAGGTCCCGGCTTCCGGTAGGAGACGATCACCAACATGCACACTACACCAGCCAACACTGCAGCCCTTGAGGTAGTCAGAACAATGCCTACCAGGTGGAAATGCCTCATGTTATGATACTGTTCACACCGACATAACCAACACAAGGAGTTCCCGTGCCCCAGAGCAGGCGCCATGCAAGTGGACTGACCACGAGTTTATTGATCACAGGAAAAACTTCCAAATATTACCCGGAAGTTTGCTGGAATATATTAGAGAGAAGATATGAGGACAGAATTTCACGATGAAGAAAGGAAAAATGTTAGTTGAATGACATGAGGTCAGGGAAAAGCTAAAACTACATAAAGGGAAGGTTGAACTCAGGCCAGAGTTAGTTAGACCAGCGGAACAGAACCTGGTGATTGGCAGAGCGTCAGGGAAGGGAGGCCGCTGCCCACCGAGGACGTTGCCAGTACCCGCCTTGACACCAGGAAGTTGTAGAATAAAACCTAATCAAGTTGATTTAGACTAAATGTAAGGATTGTAACACATTTCCTTTATCTCCCTCGACTCGCTAACCGTCTATCACCTTCTCTTTCTTCAGGAATAAACCAGGGAGAATGAGGTGCAGGTGGAAGCCAGGCAGAGTGGGGGGATCTTGGTAGAAGGCAAACGAGCAGACGTCTTACCTGTGACAATAACCTTAAGGCAGATTGCATTTTCACCACACCATAGAGGAAGAACCCAACTACTGCATCTTCAATACACCGATGTTAAACCCGAATTCACTTCACTGTCGACAAAAGCATCGTCACCGACCTCAGCATACAAAGCTCTACCACACCCTCGACACACTGGCCTTTAATCTGCATGAAAAAACAACAGTACCTCCCTTCCAGGGTAGACATGAAAACAAAAGCCCTTTCTCATGGGGGTAGACCAGGAAAGAAAAAAAGAAGAAAAAGGGATTTTCAGAAAATAAAATCTTTGGATAAGAAAAACGAAGTGGATGTCTAGTATGCTGAGTAGAGTAGTCCCTCCCCAAGTTAACAAAGACGGTACTCTTTCCAATATGCTACAAGATTCCAACAGCACAGGAAATTTCCTGTCAGCTCGGTAAAAACCGTAAGTTCAGGAACCCAAGCTTTGAAGTCAGATAACCGTGAACTCCGAGTCACTTTGAAAAATCACATGTCAGTGCTGGACGAACACACGTATCAATAAACCTATAATATGTAGTAAACAAAAAGTTATATCAAAAGAGAGACAAAAAGTCTGATTGATATAAGGTTAAGTCACAAATATTTCTACAGAAAATATACAGTACAAAAGAAAACATTTTGAAAAGACATAATTTCTTCTGCATGCAATTAATAACGTAAACTATAATCAAACTGATCCGATCTGGAAAGAGAGTATGGATGAACACCAGACTAACTGGCTAAGTACTCCTCAGCCCACAGGCAGGCACACACACACACAGCTGGGACCCCTCGAGTGTAAAACTCCCTCTCCGTTCAGTACAAACAAGTTGTTATACAAAATATGTCCAGTCGGAAAGAACAGCTGGAAATGTTTTCTTAAAACAGTTTATATAAAATGATAATAATCTTATGTGTTTGTAAGTTATTTTTGGAATTACAAAGAAATAGTTTAAAAGCATACGAACGAGAACGTTAAAATGAAAGGGATCAAGTATTCCTTTGAAAGCATACTTGAACGCATATGGCCGCGTGCAGACCATGATCATCACACGTCTGATAAAACATTGTAAAATAAGTGAATCCCAGCTGCTTGGAGAAATTAGGTGAAGCGCTCATAGATTCCGTTGATATCTAGGAATGTTTCATCTACGTTAAAACACTCGCATCCTTGATCATAACCTCCTCACTATCAACTTATTACCGCAAAATATATGAAAACTCTTCCAGTCCCGCACCGCCACACCTGCTGTGTACCCTACACAGTACACTACTACTACTACTACTACGCAACAAAGTCGATGATTTTCCAATGTTAGCCGTTTTTCCTGTCTCTAAACCATAACTTCACCTGTTAAGTCAGATTGTCCTGTGCTAAGACGCCATCACGTGGGCGGAGGAGGCTGGGTTGGGTAGATTTATCTAAGGCAGTTGTGTTTTAGGGAGGGAATAACAACCATAAGCAACTTGGGATCACGTTTCTGTCGCACACACACACACGCACACCTCCCTGCTGTGGGCGGCGTGTATGACTGCTTTGAGGTGTCAGCGCCACCCTTGTCTCTCATGGCCGCGGATGGAGTAGTGATGCACAACACTTGATCTAAATGTTCAGCAATCTTCAACGTGAGGCTGGTGGGCTGCTCTGGGCAGGTGACCGAGACCGTTGACAACTGGACCCACTAATCAAATACAAGGAACGAAATTTCCTTTGTAGCCTCAGTGGTCTAAGTGAATACCGTGTTACTGTAAAGCTAAAAATTTGGTTTTCTGCCACTAGTTGGAGCTGGCAGTTAGAAGTGTCATCTGCTTAATGATTCCAGAGCCATCTATTCTCTGCTGGTTATACAGATCTATCTGGAAACCATATAGGAATGATCAGATAACAATAAAATCGAAAAATGGATCTAGGACAATGATCATTGGCGATGATGAAGATCATGTGTAAAGCTTGAGCTGCATGTTGTGTGTGTATCTGTTATGTCCACGAACGTAACAAAAGAGAAGGAAACAGAAGCACAACCAAGCACAACAATATGTTAACATGGACAAGAGTTTGAGGCCAGCAGAGCAATACCTAATGTTGGTGTAGTGGCGGAGCAAGAGGCGTGGCACGAGTCCCGTGGTGCTACTGTCCAGAGACAATGTGCCGTTTGCGTTCAAAAGTGTAGCTGCAGGAAGACCGGACGTTACCAAGGTCCTGTGGTCCTGCTGTGGGGGTTAAGGAGGCCATGTTGGAGGTCACTGGTGCTGCTGCAGGGGGTAGACGATGACGGGGTCCCACAGAGCTCCTGCAGGAGGGAGATGAAGCTGATATTGCATGACCCTGCTGCTGAAGGAGACCGTGCCAGTTTCTCAACATGCACCAGACTAGCGGATTTGTTTATCGTTTATGAGATTGTTGTAATGATACCGAGTGAGTGATTGTTGCACTGTAGCTTCATCCTAATTTCTCCTTTCGTCACAGCTGTAGTCTGCTTGTGGTAATGAAGTAAATACATAAATAACAGAGAGAAGATTAGTGCTAGCTGGATAAAATACGGTTGATAGTGCTAGTACTGCTGTCCTTCATAGACAGACTAATGATGAAAATAATGTGAAAGTGACAACAGTTCGCAATGTTTTCAACTCAAACATATAAGATAACCACTTAGATCATTTTCTTTTATATAATTCTTGAAGAAAACGATTCTGAACGACAGACTACAGTAACAGTTAGATAAAACAGCGACGAGAAAGTGATTAAGACGATATTCCTGGGATGCGAGGTGGATCATCCCATCTGTGTAGTGGGAAAACTGCCTCAGGTGCAGCGGGCAGAGAGGAGGACTGTGACCAAGGACAACATCCTTAGCGACGATGCCATCCTGCACTGGCTATGGGATACAGCAGAGCGGCTGAGAGTAGGAGGACTCTGCAGATACCTTTTCAAACACCGAGTGCACCTTCCAGAACCTGTAAGATGTTACAAGTGTCAGAGGTATGTACATGTGACGACCAGGTGTACAGGTGTCAGAGGTATGGATGGGCGTGTGAGAGTCAGGTGTACATGTAGGGAGAGGTGTGGAGTTTGCTGTAGCAAAACCCGGCGGGACATTATACTAAAACGTGTGCATTGCGGAGGCGATGTAAGCAACAAGTTCCAACTACCCAAGTGATGATTATGCTTCGAGACGGAACTATCCCGTTAGGCCACGAACAAAGGTGTCGAGGGTGTTAACGAAGATGAGGATGCAGCGAAAATAAGGAGCGTGTTAAAGAAGAGTGGGTCGTGGCGGTGGCTTTATTACCTGGTGTGCTTAGAGGATGAAGGCACAAATGGCCAAATTGCTTGTTGGTACAAAGGTTGGAGCAATATATGAAATGTGGAAAGTGTGTGTGTTGGTGTGTTTGTGTGTGTGCGTGTGTGTTTGCATACATCTTAGTATATGGAACTGAATGGCTCGGGAACAAACTCTTAATACCACTTACTTTTCATTAAATAAAGCTTCAAGGAAAGCGGAGAGTCCACCGGACAAGCAAGCAGCAGTTCATGCCTGCTTCACAGCTTCGAGCCTACAGCAGCAGTTCATAAGTGATGTGGCAAAGTGCACCGAACAGAGATGATAAACACAGGACAAAGCCAAAATCGTTACATCCACACAGAAGCTCAGGTATAGCGTCTGACTCATACCATCGAGAGGCCTCCATTTCAGATTCGGACGGGATCGAAACGAGCCGCACGTGACACAGTGGTATCAAAGGGGTGAAGAACTCCACAAAAGTGACAGAATTACAGAATCGCTCTTATTAACCGGAACTCTCTTGAGCCTGATGAAAATTTTCGTGCATTTTAATTGTTTTAAAGTTATTTTTTTCTGATATTTCCGCTCCTAAGTATATCTTTTGATCATGACTGTTTGACGTAACAGTAACTGTTGTTGTACTGCTTCAAATGCCGTCTGTGTATTGTATGTTATAGAGAAACCAATAAGAAAAATGACTCCTGAACTGTCCAACTACCTCATGGTAATTGGTCCTGTCATATCTGTCAACTTGCTCTCTAGAGAAGACTCACGATCTGACGATCCACACCTTCCACAATCCTCGTTACTTCTTAAAAGTCTTGTCAGAATTACTGATGTTTTTTGTTCTCCTTAATACTAGGTGTAATTCCTTTTTTTCTCCACATTTCAGAAAGCGTGGAAAGCAGTGGCTCATTACTGCCATATGAGGCAAGTAGATATGTCTTTTACATATTTTTTCGTTATCTGTAAAGCAAAATAGCGTCCATTTAAACTTAAAACAAATATTAAGCTTTTAAATTTTTCCCAGTAAGAAAAATGAATGTTCTAAGGGTCATTAATTTCAGTACGGCAGTTATATACGTTTATAGTTGCCATCTCAGTAGAGCGAAACGTCCCATGAGAAACACCTACGAGGCATGTTGACCTCCGTTTCAAATCAACCAATTATTGTGTTATGAATCATAATTCCTCTTTAACTTTCTTCTGTTGTATTGTTATTGTCGAATATAGACCACTCGTCCAGAGAGTACGTTACTGTGATTGGCTGAATAGTTTACAAAGGACAGCGACCGTGATACTGTAACCACCACCAACGCTATCTCGTGACTGAAAGCCAAACCTACCAAGCGGAACGTTATTAGTATAACCTTTACTTCCCAGATCGTAAGCAAAATTTCGTGTCTTGGTGGAACTGTTCTGGGTCTGCTGAGAACACGGGTGTCTCGCGCTGGGGGCAGTCCATACCTCCCGGCTCTTGAGTTTACCGGCGCTGAGCGATTACAGTTTTGTGGCTGACTCCCTCATGCAAGGCCATGAGTGACAACAGGGACGGTGGCAACGATAAGGACCCCTACGATGAAGACCTGCAGACGCCGCCAGGAGTAGTGGAGGGGAGTGGCATAGGTGAGTGGTGTAGGTGAGTGGTGTCGCAGCCCCGAATGCCGAACTGGTGTTTCTCAGAAAACGAAAAGAATTGTCTTGCAGGTTGTTTAGTGATGGCGAAGTGTCTGTCGATGTTTGGGTGCAAAGTTCCCCCACTGCACACGTGGTTCCCTCCACAATGAAGTTCACGTCCTTCTGTAGGATGTGTAGGACTTTGCCTCGGCTGCCTGGTGACCTCTGGACCAGCCACGCTTCTAACCCGCCCCAACCCAGACCGTGGCACGCCGGCCCAGCTCTGGCCATGTCGTAGACAGGCTGGTTTATTCTGGTTTACTTTTCAAGTATTCACTTAGCGATGGTGGCCATTTTTTCCCCAAGCATGTTATGCCTGTTGTGTCCTTTATTGTAGAAAAATACCAACAATTTCGATTGTCATTTTTTTTCAGGTTCATTGACAACATATATAGAACTGTGGTATTCTTGGTATTCTTAAGATTTATTTTTCCAGCATATTGTGTACTTTAACTTCATTTATGACCTAGATACGAACTGATATTTGCCCCTTGATCACGACGTAGCCCTGAAGGGTCAGGTCGTAGGTCAGACAATCATACTCGAGGGTATTCAGGGGTCGTAGCGTCCTGCTCAGGGGTCGTACCGTCGTGCTCAGAGGTTATTACCAGAAAGATCGATAAACACATGCCTGTGTGTGGTATGACAGCAGTTCGTGCTGATACACCACTGTCATCCCCCTCCTGCGACCCACCCGATGCAAAGACTTCGACATGGTATCTGCTTCCGGCCATATTACCGCACATCCATATGATTAATTTAACTTTTGGAATTATTATAAATAGTGATATTCCCTAAACGAAATGTCAACGGACAGTCCGGAAAGCCTTATAGTTTAAACGACCGTTTGCGACGTAGGGTTTTATCGCCGTCTGCCACACATACTCGGGCAACCTTCTGCTTTACGCAAGACCTTACCGTACACTCGCACCAAAAAGTCTCTGCCCCTTTTTCGCGTTGATACAGTATCAAACAACGGAAGAACAATTCTGATCAGTATGTACGTGATGCCTGGCGTGTGTTGGTAGGCCTGCTATCCTCTGTGACAATTGCTAGTTAGGACAGTTATTCGTTTCTGGTGAATCACTGTGCATCATCGACAGGAGAATATGATAATACAGAAGTAATTAAATGTCATTCAGTGAGTATAACTGCTGCTGACATTGTTCAGGCAAAACTTATTTACCACACGACACACTGGATACTTTAAGCATGCTGCCGAGCACTGCCAGACGACATGGACAAATGTTAGTTGCCAGGTAAAGATTACGGCAAGACATGGTGGGGCTAGAAAGAAACTATGATATTCATCTTACACTAGCTGTAGCTGGTAACACAACTGTGATGATAATAGTGTAATGTTGAAACTGTATTAATACCAAAAACGGGCTACTATCAGCATTGGCTCGTAATAACGAGGTCCTGCTGACATTGGCATTGAAATACTACGATATATGCATTTATTCAAACAGCTGGATCACGCTGTTACCGCTGATTGAGCGCAGTGTGTTGAAACACTACTGAAGTATGTGTAATACCCTCGAGATTGTTTGGGAGAAATACGGAATCATGGCAGCTGGTATGAACAAGCCCGGGTGTGTGTGTGTGTGTGTGGGTGTGGGGGGAATGAGTGGTCAGTCCGTCGTCTATATGAGCTGTCGACCACGACGACGAAGCCATAGGTTTTGTATCACCATTGCGTCCGATATGTAGTCGTTAGAAACGCCGCTTTGTCGTCATATGGGTGATGCCAGATGATATGGATATGAAGATCATCATTGTCACTGTATAATCATATGACAAAGTAAGTCATTCGAAGTTACCTTTTCATTGCAAATTATCAGAATTACCGATTCGTCAGGTTCGTATCTTTTCGAGCCTGCTCCAGTGTCACCTCAGCTCAGCAAATTATGAATTATAGTCCTATTTGGAGACTCATCCCTCACAAGTCATTGTATCTTTAACAATTTGTGAACGCCATCGCAGCAAATCGTCACCGGTTTTGCATACGATGTTATATTCTATCCAACCACATTCCATGCTATGACAAATAAATTGTATAGTGCGTTTATCATGTCTTTATGGGATGCAGCTCACAGTAGACGTACCAACTATACCAAGTTGCTCCATATCTCTACGTGTAATTATTTCCAAATACATAGGACGCTGGGGGCAAAGACTTTTTGGTGCGAGTGTACATGCAGACAGAAATCGTGGTAAACATCTTATAAATCTTGTATTTTCCCTCGACTTGTAACTAGGCAGATTTCATCCCGTAGCTTGCCTTTTCATTCTTACTACATTTTTGTAAAACTCTCCACTTGTCGGTAATTAGATCAGTTTGACACCTCTGACCCCAGCCCATCAATCTCGGTACGAAGGTGCGGACACACAAGTTTTGTTATATATTTATTTCCCAACTTTGTATCGTCCGTGAATTTCGATATTTTGCAGCGCAGCCATTTATCAGTATCGTTAATGTACACAAAAAAAAAAAAAGGGTCCTACAACTATCTTGTGGCGCACCGCTTGTTACGTCGAACCATTGTACGTACAGGTTGACCATGAATCACCTCTTGTGTTAACGACCATTCAATCAATTTCCTGACCGTCGAAACACAACTCGTCTGTATCCCGTAATTTTTGTTAGTAACGTTTGATTAGAAAGTTTATCAAATGCTTTTTGAAAACCTAATCAGACTTTATTATACACGTTGATTGTATCGTAAAACAGTTTAAGCAAATTAGACAGACATGAACGATTTCTTGGAAAATCTGCCGGAGAATCGTTCAAGTGGTGATCCTTTAAATGGTATACAATCTCGTCCCAAAAGATGGTTTTCGTAATTTCCAGGTAATGATTCATTACCTTTTTCGAACGTCGGTGTTGCGCTGGCAGACTTTCATTCCACTGGAACGTTTCCTGCAGCAGACGACTGTTGATGAGAGCAATCAAGGGCTCGACTCTTTTCTCGCTTCTTTCATTGTACTCGGATAAAACTTGGGCGGCGGTTTGATTTATTTGTCATTCTACTTAGTGCTGCTGGTGAATCCTCATCATTTGATATGTTGCAACTCTTCATCTCTTAGCTATGGAGTTAGATTCGGGATATGAGTTATCTTCATTCGTAAATATATATGTAAAAGTTCATTTAGAATCTTTGCCATGGCTTCGTTGTCGTGAATCATCTTCCCCGTAATTGACTGATTTGATGATTACTTCTAACTTGTAAGCACATTTTTTTTTTATCATACTGATGGTGGTGATTTCAAATGCACTTATAGTACATAAAACCACGAAGGGCGTTTATACATTTCAGCTGGTTGAATGGCTTTATCGCTAGAGCAATACGCTTAGTGTAGAGCAAGTCCCTCCGTTTGTCTGTATGTGTACACTGTAGACAAACTGAGGGACACAGATGGGTCTGTTGGGTAGTGTGGGACGTCAAGAGCCCCAGGAAATCATTGAAAATGTTTGCACATTTTTTCCCCTGTCATTATCATAAACCAGTTGCTATCGTTGTCAGGTGACACTGATGATGGGAGTGAGTCACCGGAGGCTCTGGGGGGATTCACGCTACCAGAGGAGCCTCCTGTGTCTCGTCCCCTTAACTTCGGCAACGAGGATCAAGATCCCAGCCTCGCGTATCTCGGTGAAGTTAAATTTCTCGAGTGGAAGTCTGCTGAGAACCCCCACGACAGCCACTCGAACACGACCACTGATGTTCCTCCGGTCAAGGACGGCTCTTCTAGCAGCCAAGTCTCTTCACACGGGGACCAAGGCAGGTTCATTGGTAACCAGCCACAATCGCCGAACGTGTTGGACGTTTCAGTACGAAGCCAGGACCCTACACTCGCCTCGGCCACCTCTTCGACGTTTCAACACGCTTTTTCCCACCCTGTCGCGCCTCGACCGTTCCAACGACGACGAGCCCCCTACCCGACGTCCCAGCAAGACGCCTTTCTCAGTGTCATTGCACTGCAACCCGTCCATTGGCGACAAGAGACACTGGCAGGTCCACAGGGGGAAGACACCTTGTACCATTTAGTGTCTCAAATCACTTCAGCCCACCGTCTTCCAGGGCAAGGTTTCCAAGAAACACAGCAACATGACCGCGAACCAAGCGCTACCACAGGAGGAACCACGGTGGGAGGAGAAAAACCCTCTCACTCACCGCACTGCTCCAGCGCCCCGTCGACCTGGGAGTCATCACAGTCTCTCCTCCTCTCACCAGAGAGAGAGAATCGTCCATCACCAACACCTGAATCCCTTTCATCACCCACGTATACACAAACATCACCGTCAAAGCGTCGTCAGGAATCGCCACCAGATAGTCGACCCACTTCATCAACGCAGGATCAGCAGATATTACCCTTAGAACGCATACAGTTATCGCCACCACCTCAACGTCTCTCGCCATATAAACAAACATCACCATCAAAGCGTCTTCAGCTATCACCACCACCACAAGTTCAACCAACTTCACCGTCTCTGAATCAACGAGGACCACCAAAAGACCCTCAACAATCACTACCGTCGAGGCTGCAACAGCTGTCTCCAGCTGAAGGTAATCTCCTGCCATCAGAACAGCATCAGTTGACAAGGGACCCTCAACAGCCATCTCCGGCAGAAGGTCTACGCCTTCCTCCGATTCGTTATGAGCAAACGTCGTCATCCCGTCATCAGAGGCAATCGCCAGGCCAAGAGCGACCCGTTCCCTCGCAGTCTCGGCCAACATTACCACCGCGCCTCTCCTCCTCTGACCGTTTAGCACTCGCACACCCAAACATTGTAAGACTCTTAATTACTCGAACTCGACCGTTATCACCATTAGGTCCTCGACTCGAGTCACCACAACCAACATGCTCACTCCCTTCATCACCACGCTCTAATCAATTATTATTACGAGCAGAGGGTCGACATCTTCGACCTGGTGCACCTGGTCCACCACTACCTGGACTCTACTCTCCACCAGAGGAGGAGGAGAAGTCGTCTCTCTCTCGTCACCAGTTAACAGCAGCGCTACAATGTCTACCAATGACGTCATCACGTCAACGACATCACTCGTGTCCATCATCAGACGCTCGACGTCAACCTTCAACACTCCAGTCACCATCCCCATCACGGCATCGCCCTCAGTCACCACCACCAACAGGACGACGATATCAGTCACTCTCTCCATCAAAGCGCCAACATTTGCCTCCACCACAAAACCAACCACTGTCTAGGCCTCGCACTTACCCACAGACGTCATCTCAAAACTCACCTCAGTCGACACCAGAGCACCGCACTCAGTCGACACCAGGGTACCGCACTCAGTTGACACCAGGGCACCGCACTCAGTTGACACCAAGGCAACGCACTCGGTCGACACCGGAGCACCGCACTCAGTTGACCTCAGGGCACCGCACTCGTTCGACACCAGGGCACCGCACTCGGTCGACACCAGGGCACCGCACTCGGTCGACACCAGGGCACCGCACTCGGTCGACACCAGGGCACCGCACTCAGTCGACACCAGAGCACCGCACCCAATCAACATCAGGGCACCGTACTCAGTCGACACCACAAAACAAGCCATTGTCGATGCCTCTTATCTATCCCGAGTCGACCCTAGAGCACCGCACTCGGTCGACGCCAGGGCACCGTACTCAGTTGACACCAGGGCACCGCACTCGGTTGACACCAGGGCACCGCACTCGGTTGACACCAGGGCACCGCACTCGGTTGA
>JAYMFT010142459.1:0-12795 GCA_038088735.1 Panulirus argus
ACCTGGCTCATTTCAAGAGACATGTTTTTCACTTTCTCAAAAATTTGTAAATACTTTCCCTGTCTGTTTTCCCCCTTCCTCAATTCTCTCTATATTTCAATTAGGGCTCGGCCTTGATGTGGACTTTTGTCCGTGACTGGAGCCTTCAACATTAAAAAAAAAAGAAAAGCAGCCGCCGACCGTGGGGGTTCTACCAGTTCTACCCGCCTGGGTACCGACCGGGTTAGTTTCACTGCTTCGGCCAAGATTGCTGTCTTTTCTTTCTACGTAACCCACTACCGTACAGTCTCATCACCTTCCACGAAATGCTTGACATCGCGTCACTCACACGACTCTTAATCATAACTATAGGCTTTCTTGCGGTAAACAGAACGCGCTACCCCTTGTCATTTGGCAAAATCTCCCTGTAAGTGATCGAAAATTCTCTCTCTCTCTCTTTCTAAGTGAGCGAGTGATACAAGAAGAAGACGGCGGAGGGAATTCACCTTCCGTACGGCTGTCCAAAAAGAGAAAAAGTCGTTGTCACCCATCACTGGTTTGAGTCACGTGGTTCCATATGGGACCTCCTGGTGTTGCTTGTTAGTTCAGTGGTAGTAGTCGGCCTTGTCATTCGAATGTATAGCGTCAGTTGACCCCATCGTCAGGTGTCCAACGTCATTCGGCCCCATCATTTGATGCCTAGGAGTCCACAGGTATCCCATGATTTTATCTTGGAAGTGCTCTGAGTTGCGCGTTAGATCCTGTTCTTTTTCCAGTCTAGTTGGCTCTGTGTACGTAACGCAGTGCTGGTGACAGGTGGAGTCTCGTTTTGGTATTGGCCGCCATCACAGGGTAGGAGGTGTGTATTGCTGCCCCCTCCGTAACTGCGCCGACACCCGATGAGCGTTTTGTAAACTCTCTCGGAGCAGGAGCTGCTGGTGGTGTCGTGAAGCGGTGATGCTTTTGTTGTGGGTGGCGGCCCAGTGGACCATCCCACCTGCCCATGTCTTCTGTGTATGGCAGTACTGTGGGGCATCCACCCTTTCTCTGTTGTGGATGGCGGCGCTGTGGACCATCCACTCTGCCTCAGTCTGTTGTGGATGGCAGTACTGTGGAGCATCCACCCTTCCTCTGTTGTGGATGGCGGCACTGTGGACCATCCCCACCACCCATCGTGACTGTAGGGTGGAGAAGAGATAACCCTAAGATAGCGGGATATTCCTCTGCCTTGCTTTTTTTTTTTTTTCCTCTCTATTTACAACAACCTCTCCTTCCCATACGCCTCTTTGCGTGGTCTATCCGTAGCTTAACGTTTGGTTCTACGTGCAATAGATTGAGGGTTTCACCCATCCTCATCCAACTTCACCTACTGATTTCCCATGAGGCAAGATAGAACTATATTGATGATATGATCGAAACGTTCAGGGTCGTGTTCATTTTGACCAGTGAAACGAAGAGTGAACTGCGTGAATTAAGTCCAGTATTACAGTGCATGATTTGATGAAACCTCATATGTACCATTGCCTGGGGTCGAGGAAGAAGCTTAATTGAATTTGTTTTCAAAATCACTTTCCCGGGACCCTAGAAATATACATCTGTCCGAAAGGTTGAGTTTCACATGAGTCATACCGTTACGTTTACTGAAGTTCCTGTATATAATGAAGTAGGTTGTTCATTTTCTGGTGAAAAACCTCTCGAGAAAAAGGTTCTCACGTGGTGGGTAGAGGCGTCTGAGTACCTCACAGATCATCAGACTCCACGCACCGGTTCCCCTAAGGGCAAGGAACACCGCGCTGGAATTTACAAGTCAGAAGTCAGGGGTCGTAAGGTCAACTGTTACTCTAGTGTGAGAGAGAGGGAGAAAGATGAAGTTACTTGGGTGAAAACCTGAAAATGATGTGATACATAAGCCTTTCGATGCCCAGACCGAGAGATCAGATGTCAAGGTCTCGGACGTCTGTTTGCATTGAAGAGCTACGGCCTGGTGAACATGGAAACCTGGCCGCCGACATGGTTTGATAGTGCCCAGGAACCTTTCTAAGCTACATGGCGTGCTCATAACTATAGTAGAGCATTTATTGAAAAGAGGAACGCTTGCAAAAGATCACGGTACACATGAACGCGGAGCACATGCGATGAGAAAACAGTTTATCTGAGAGCAGACAGTAAGGCCTCGGTGCATATAAGAGTTACGTAACATTGTTTGCTTAAAACATGGACCAGTTATTGAGGGTATGGCGCCTCTGTAGTTACAGTGTACCACGTGAGTGGTGGATATAGCAGACACTTGCGCTGGTAGCGACCGTGGTACATACACAGTGTCAACATGAGATACGCTGATCTGGTACTGAAACAAATTTTATGCAGTTACAATGGCATACTCACAGTTAAAAGTGTGCACTTACTCTGTCGCCTGCGTAGCATTGCAGACCATTAGGGATCGCCTTGTCCACAGTCTTCGGGAGACATAAAATGGACAAAGTTGCCCTCAACTTTGGTCACAGCTTGAAAATTTTATAACAGGTGCTCATGAAACTTTACGGAGTTGTTTCTGAGCATCTAAGGAACTGAATGGTATAAGACTCATATCACTAGTTTGATTTTTCCCCACATATGGAAATGTGTAACGTGACATGACCATAATGAAGATAAATTTTCCACCTTTGGGCATGGAACTTTAAAACATATATGTTTGGTATTTTTCAAACGTGGTCTCAACACATTCTTATTTCGCTGCCAGTAACCGTGTTGCGCTGCAGGTACCGCAAATCTTCCCTGGAACACCCATCTGTTTTTGGACGAGATGTGCCAGCAGCGCGGCAGTCCCCACAGTGATCGTGTTGGGTCTGTTATGGACATGGTTCACTGTAACCAAGACCCTTTGCCGGATGTCAAAGCCTCCTGAGCGGGATCTTACGACCCAAGGGCATGAAGGCTTGGCCTTTGACCTGGCCATGGTCAGAGGTCAGGCCACCATACCCATGGATCGTACCGTCGTGCCCGCCAAGAGGCTGAGGAACATACTTGGGAGATACGGAGGACAGTTTTACGGACTACCTAGTATAGTAACCTAAGTTTGGAAAGTGCCCGACCAGCCGGGCTGCGGTTTCCATCAACCTGATCCAACGCATTGCTCACGTTAGTAATTCGGTCCTCGATTGAGCTGCAGGAGCTATCGTAAACCCTCAAGGTAAGTTTAAGGTGAGTGTAAGGTGATATAGTTCTCTTATAAACACGATGCGTTCAAGATGATTCGTTTTAGCGACCTGCGCTGCGGAGGGGATTTGAACTACCGTTTGCGACACCCATTATAAGAACCTGGAAATGATGACATTCACTGGAACTATGTCCTCCTTCATCAAGAATCTTGGATTTCCAAGGTCCGTTTTCCGGTATACTCATTACTTGGATGGTCGTGGACAGCGAACAGTAACGTATGAACAGGAGGGTAGAGAGGAAGGTTGAGGATTAGCACACTGGGCAGGAAAGTGTACCAAAGGCTACCAGTGTTCCATTGGTCACCATCACTTTTTGAAATATGTAAGACTGAAAACTAAACATACAGAAACTCGAGTAAAGTGTTATTTGAGCATGATTGTTTATACACTATTACTCTTTGTGTAATCAGTATTTTTACGTTTCTAGTCTGTAACGTCCATAGTTTTTTATTTTTTCGTCTCGTGAGGTGGGCAGGGTGGTGGCCCCAGGGGCGGGCCTGGCCTGCGTGGCAGTAAATAGTCAAGTGTCAGGCCGGGCGTGAGAACCTTCGCGCTTCATGCCCATAGAAAGTAAGTTGCCCGACAGGTTGTTGTGGATGCCCGAGATTCCTACCCACCGGTACATTGTGAACCATGCAGCCTCCCGCCCAGGGTCCTCCCAACCCGTCCCCAAGCCCCATCCCTGCCGCTCCCCCGCTGAGTGTGGCCACGAGGGAGGTGGGTGGGGTAGGGTGCTGAGTGTGGCGAGGTGGTTCATGATCCCCCGAGGGAACACGTGTCCCAGATCACTTGAGCATGGAAATGGAGACGAAGGACGGTCATGTGACACCACCTGTCTAATCTAAAACACCTTACCTGACGACAGACGGAGAACGGATTTAGTGTTACGGCCATCACCGTGGCCAAAGCAGGTGCTGGACACTTCGAAATGAACGTCACCATCAAAATGTTAGGTACGCTTCCCGGTCATGCAGCTCTTTATTGTGATAAGGATGGATAGTGCTGACAATGGCGCGTCACGTGAGCGTGTACAGGTCTCTCCAGTTATATCAGAGCCGGTGGGAGGAGTCCAGTGGCAGGAGCCTTGAATAAAGTACGAGAGACATGGTGGGGTGGTTGTCGGGGGGAAGGACTGCCTCAGCTGGGACGTTTGAAGCGCTGGCTGAGTGATGCAACTTGCTCTGTGCCACACGCCGCATCGCCACGACTACTGCTTTCCTCCGTCGGGGCAGGTGTCTGCTGCCGGGAGGCCGCTGATGAAATCGCGCTTCGGATGTGAGAGTTGTAGTAGTGAGAGAGAGAGAGAGAGAGAGAGAGAGGGAGGAAGGAGAAGTGAAGGTTTAGGCAAAGGATGGCAACGATCCAAGAGAATGGGGAGACTTGGTGTTGAGATTTTAGCTGGGAAGGAATAACTTATATGGTAAATTGAGAGGGTGGAAGGGTGTGGGCAGAGGGGTTACTATCACTTTTGTTGGAATTCATATTGGATTTTTTTGCCCTGACGTCATCACCTTGGGAGACGACTAACATGACTTTTTCTTCTTTCCAGGTATGTTGAAACCACTGATCTGGAAGTGTGGGAAGCTGTGCACCCCTGGTGACTATGGTTTCCATTTGGATCCGTCGTCTTCATTGATTTATTGATTGTGCGGGTTTGAGAAAGTGGCGAGACTGCACATGTAACGTCAAGGAGGTGCTAGTGTGCTGAAGGAACATGGCCAGGCAGCTGAGTGTGTCCATAACTACCCACAGAGACCAGCTCACCAGAATTAATTTTTCATTCCTGTATTTGCCAGTTGTGCACTGTCAGAGCAGTTCGTAGATGGCATGGATGAAAGGTACATGGCTGGAGATAAGTGGAGGCAAGCACAGAGCGCACAGGACCGGGGGGGGGGGGACCAATAGGGCCCTTGTCCAGTCAAAAGGGGAGGGATGGTACTGATGACCTTTGCTTAACTCCAAACCGGTTTGCGTGACACGTTCACAGAGCATCGTATTGCTTATACGGTGTGCGACATTATTTGAGCGGTACTGTATAAACACAAACAAATTACATGTACACTGAGTATCATTGTGTATTTAGAGCAGGACACATTGTACAGATTGTGTGGTGTACAGTTGTTAATGTTGATATTGATGCAAAAGGTCATAGATACATGTCGTATGAGACATGCAGCGACAGCATGTTCTTGCACCGGGCATGATTACATCAGTTGTCATCGTACATAGCTCAGTGCATTCTGGCACTGTTTGCCGCTCAGTAGAGGCAGACCTTGGTAATTATGAAGTCGTTAGGATCGAGTTAGGGTAGGTGGCTTTTAGATGGGTGAAGGACGGTAAGAGGTCATTGGTGGAAGGGAGACTGTGTGTGGAGGGTGGACGTAAGGGGAAGTCGTGTTTTGAGGGACACTGTAAGGGGTGAAGGGATTTTAGGTGTGGAAGTTGGCTGTATAGAGAGTAGTGGTCAGCGGGCTTGGAGCAAGTGCTTGATGCGCTTGCCTTATGGGGAAGCCGCCGCCATAAGGAGGGTAGGATAGGGAAGGAATTTATTAGGTCAGGGGAAGTAGCCGCCTTAGGGAATTTAAGGTAAGGCGAGAAGCTCGTAAGAAAGAGTTGGTTTGCGCATTAGCGAAATGTGGAGAAGTCAGTCGGTAGGGGGAAAGTGTTTGCCTTACGGAAGGTAGGGCAAGGTAAGGTAAGCTGGCAAGGGGAAGAAGTTAAAAGGGTCAGTAGGTGAGGTATAAGAGGCAGTGTGAAAGGATGGTTACTAGTTAAGGATAGGGTGTGGGGGAGGGGAAGGGGTCATATAGAGAGGAGGGGAGGATGAGGAGGGTCACTGGGTTGGGGAGACTTTTGAAGGTAAGGGTCACAGGTGACGGGCACGACCTGGGTGGTGGGTTCTGGTTGATTTGTGTAGGCCGGGTGATGAGTTGGTGTGTGCTGGGATAGGCCGTAGTCGAGTGAAGTGTAAGGTAATAGGTAAAGATTAAGGCAGGTTAGGCCTTACGTTGGTATAAGGGTTAGGTCGGGTTAGGTTGCATCGGACGGCAGTTAAGGTAGCGCTACCGCTCACAGGATGAGCATGGGGTGCACGGTACATATTGCAGGGGCTACCGCCACAAATCAATAAGGTAATGGGTAAGGGTTGACGTAGTTTAAGCTATAGGCTGGGTGAGGTTTAAGATGATGGGTCAGGGTTGAGTCGGGTTAGGCTATAGGGTAGGTGAGGTTTAAGGTAATGGATAAGGGTTAGATTAGATTAAGCAATTGACCGGATGAGAGTTAATGACAGTAATGATAACTTGTTTCAGAATAATGAGTAAGGGAGGAATGGGAGTTAGCAGCGGTTGGGTGAGGGTTGAGATGTGAAATGGGCAAGGGTCAGGATGTGCGTAATGGTAGGATGAGTACAGATGACAGCAATCAGACTGAGGTCAGGAGAGGTAACCAACCAACAGTGCCGGAGAAATATGGAAAAGACTCATGAGTAAGGGTGAGGTTACTGGAAAATCAGGGACAAGGGTGAGAGTGATGGGGTGGGCAAGAAAGGTGAGAGAGATGGGGAAGAGAAGAATTCGAGAGACGGAAGGATATGTAGGATGAGGAGAGAGACGGAGAGGTGATGAAGAGACAGTAGGGAGGTAAGGGCCGGGGAAGGTGACAAGGGAGACCGAGGGAAGCAAGGGGAAGGGGATGATAAGGGAGACTGAGCGTGCGAGAGGAAGGGAATAAGTGAATCTGATGGGGTGTTAAGGGAGATAAGACAGCAGTAGGGAGGATAAGGGAGACAGGGTTGAAAGAGCAAGGGGGATGATAAAGTGAGACCGAGCGGGTGATAAGGGAGATGAGGGAAGCAAGGGGGAGTCAGATTCGGGGGTGCAGAGGAGGAACGATGATAAAGAGACACTAGGGAGAGATACAGTGGAGAAAGAGAGAGGGGGGCGGGCGATGAGGGGTGGGGTTTAGCGTGGCCAGGGATAAACAAGGGGGCGGGAGGACCAACACTGAACAAAGCAATGTTTACCACTACATGTAAACACCCAGACGCCGGCCTGCCTGGCGCTCTCGCATCCCAACGCCCCTCATGCTCCCCCCTCCCCTTACGAGGCGGGGTGAGGGGGATTTGATTCCCCCCACACACCCTCCCCTTTCCCTTTAAGAGGGGGCACTTGGCTCTTAAAACCCCCAAATCCCACAATCCCACAGTTTCCATCTGAGAGGGAGGTGAGGACGGGAGGACACTTGGACAAGTAGTGGTCATGTGTTCGTGGGTTATGGCAATAGGAACACGTGGTGACTTGTGTCGTCCAGGCCATGGCTGCACCCTTCATGAACTAAGCCAGTTTGCGCTAGTTCCATAACCGACGCAGGCAGACTGGGTACAACTAAAGTAATTAAAACGTCTTCAGGATTTCTTCGGTGTATGTTGTTGGTAGTGATTCTGGAGCCATACTGAATGATGCCCAAAGAATAGACAGTAACTCATCCAAATGTTGGATCACCTAAAGATTCACTACCGCCGTTTTGAGGTTGGGCTAGATTAGATTTGTACCCTAACCTGAACAAATCCAACCTACCCTTACTTGATCTAACAGCTTAAACGAACGTTACCTGACCTCGCTTAACCTAGAAAATCGCTGGGGGACGAGTCTTCAGTTAATCCCATATATTTTACAAAAAATGTGGTGCCCATGTTTAAAACTTTTAACTGTTGGTTATAATTTGTGTTGAAGTGAGCGGCAAGTGTGCCCGAGTTGCCCCGTGTGTCTCTCCTACCTGACTCGCGTGTTGGCTTGGGCCTGGCTGGCACTCGGCCACCCTCCCCCACGGACCGTACTCCTTCCTGGCCGTGTACTTGCTCTCCGTACGGACCAGGGGTCTCGGTACTGGCGGTGCTAAGGCGCGGGGTTGGTTGGGGCGCCAAGGGTGAGCGTGGCTGGCCGGCCACAGCGGCACAGTTAGTTTACTGGTGGCCAGAAAAACTGGTCGGGCTCTCCTGTGGTCCAAAGGGAGCCAGCGGCCCCACAGCGGCCACAGATAAGTGCTCGATACTTGACACGGATCCGCTGATAAATATGATAAATGATACACCCGTTCTGCTCCCTCAAGGTCATTCGATCATTACGGGTCAGGGCGTGCTACCTCTTCCCTCCCTACTTACGCCGAGCTGCAGGGTGTGGTTTGTGGTGGTGGTGGTGGTGGTGAGGTGTGGTGTCTTAGGATCGTGGTATTGTGGTCGTGTGATGCTTTGCTTTGTTTATGTGTTGGCAGGTGATGTGGTGGGCTTAAGTTGTGTTGATTTGGGTGTTGGTTGATACGATTGTCGTGTGATGAGGACCATATTGTTGTCTCTTAGATGTATGTGTTAGAATGTTGGTTTTGGGTTCTGTAGGGTTAGAATGTTGGTCTCTGGATGTATAGGGTTTGAATGTTGATCTTTGGGTGTACATTATTAAAACGCTTGCGTTTGTGGTGTATAGTGCTAGAATATTGGTTTGCGTGGTGATTAGTGTTAGAATGTTTAGATTTGGGTGTACATTGTTAATATGTTGATCTTTGTGATGTATAGTGTTACAGTGTTGGTCTTTGAGTGTTAAGTTTTAGACTGTTGGTTTTTAGGTGTATAGTGTTCGAATGGTGGTCTTTTAAGTTTACAGTGTAAGTGGTGGTAGTGTTGGCGTAAGGTGGTGGAATAGTGGTCCTTTGGTCGCATGGGGTTTCAGTGGTGTTCTTGTGGTCGAATGATGTGTTCGAATAGAGGTTTTATGGTGCGTTAGAACGGTGGTCTTGTTGTTGTGTGGTGTGTTAGAATGGTGTTCTTATGTGATTATGTGGTGTATTAGAGCAGTGATTATCTAACATGGTTTAATGCTAAACTTTTAGTATACTTCCTTTACGATCATTATGGTATGGCAATAGTAATGTTGGTGTGGTTTTTGGTATTGATGTGTGGTCTTTAGTATTTGGTATGGTCATGAGGTGACTGTGTGGTGTGGCTGTGTGTTTGTGGGGGGTTTCAGATTCGTGATTGTACCTGAGTAAGATAGTATGTGTGTGTGTGCGTGTGGGTGGATGGTTTGGTGTCTAGTGTGTCATTGTGCACTACTGTGGCTTTTAGTCCGTTGATTCGATACTGTATTGAAGTACTGGGTTGTGTGTGTGTGTGTGTGTTGTAGGAATGACCATGTGTTTGTTCTGTTGCCATGTTGTGTCCGTATTATGGTGTTGAGAAGGGTGCAGGACATAGAAGCCGTAGTAAACCTGGATTTAGGAAATGAACCCTGGAAAGATATACGTCATATGACGCAGTCATCGAGACACTCAAGATGTTTGCTGGATGTTTATGTACGATGTTCTTGCTCGGCGCGGTTGCATTGCGTGTTAAGGCCTGCGGGCCGCGGCCTCGAATAGCCTGGCCGACCAGAGTAGCATTCTTGTTACATGATTCCCAGACTCAAGTTGTGGAGGTAACAGACATGCTTAAGCACAAAGGGTTCGACCGTGAGCACGATAGCACTGCTACCTGACCCTTGAGATTTAAAGGCCAGGCCATCGTGCCCAGGGGTCGTGTCGTCGTGCACAAGGGTCGTGCGGTGGTGCTGAAGGGGGATAGGGTAAGATATTTATGCTGTGGATGCGGTAGAGGCTCAGTGTAAGAGGCGGATCATGTTTCACCTCCCTCTCCCTCTACATCTTGTATGGTATGAGCCTCAGTCACGGACAGGAGCCCCTCATCGAAGCCAAGCCTCTAGTAAAAAAAAGTGGGATATTAAGAAAATTAATGAGAAAAATGTATGTGAAGAGGTAAAAAATATACAGGAGAGATGCATTGGTATTTTTAAGGAAAAATCTGTATTTTAAGTTCGTCGGGTAGATTAGTTTTATCGAGACAGGGGTAAGACCTTGGGCACGAAGGGTTGACCTTTATAAGGGTCAGGTCAAAGGGTCGCACCGTTGCGTCTAAGGAGTTAACGTACAAGATCCATGGCAGGATTCTGATTCTCGCATACTTTAGTTATTTGATTTCATTGAATTAAGAATCTGAGATTGTCTCGGAAAGTTAGGTTAGATAGGAGTGAATAGTGTTCCTCATGGGTAAGTAAAGAGAGGTGCTTTTTATAAACCCAAATTCCAAAAAGTTAAAAGAAATTAAGATTACTGTAAAGCATCGTCTACAGTGCCAAATTGAAGGTGAGACTAAAACTACAATGGACAGGAATGATCCCACAGTACTGGTGTGAAGGTGTGGTCAGAAGAACCCGGGAGCCGAGGAAGGAGGAGTAATGTCCCTGGAGTGAGGCGCTTTCTCAAGTTGCCTTTCCAGATTTCCGCTTGGAAACTTGCCCAGGTAGAGTCGAGCTTGGGAAATGACACTCACTTACCGACCACATATCAGAGCTGGTCGTCTAACAGACGCACAACATTTGAGTGGGTGAGGTCACCAAGATGGGTGGCACAGTGGGTAGGCACGTGTTAGTTAAGATGCTTAGGAACCGAATGGTTGTCAACGTGTTTAACTGTTAGCCTAGAGAAGTGGCGAATTTATTGCGCTTTCATTTTCGCAGTGTTAGAAGTGAAATAAAAAGTCTATATTTTTGCTAATAGTTGTTTTTTAAGCGTCTATTAATATGTAGAAGTTATAACAAGATATAAGGATATAGTTAATGATGTATTGAACTCCATGAGCTGGACGATGCGAACTCCAGCCCAGCGTTACGATCCTTGAGCACGACGTAAGGATCAGGTGACGGGTCGTACCATCGTGCTCAGGTGGCTGGCAGAGGTAGACTGGCTGGCTGGCGGGCGGCACGTTCCTCACCCTGGACACAGCTTTGGTTTAGTGTGTCATGTCGAGATGGTGACACAGACATCCTTGTGAAGAAGGTCGGCCCCGAAGATGATAAAATCTCGACATTATTGGCAAGTCTCCTTCCGACCGAGTGACCCGGCAAGCCACAGGATTCCTCGCCAAATACGGTCAGCACCGGTGTACGTAATTGTCCTGCCGCCGGAGGGGGATCGGGGGATAGCGGTCTCCCGTACGTCACTCCGAGTTATGCTTCAGAATTAAAGCAAAATTAACTTTTGGTTAGCGTCTTCGCAGCAGAGGGACATCACAGGAGCGGTGAGGGCGTCCCAAAGAATGTTGAAGCGACGTTTGGAGAGGGAGTTGATCCTCAATATCATCATCGTGAATCTTCACATGACGGCCAGTTATATTCGGTGTGTTAGTTGTATCGGGACATATTCATTTAACTAATCTCGCACTAAGGATGTGCTTCAGTGCATTCATGTACCATGGATAACTCTGATCAATTACTCAAAAGTCGCAGGAATCAGCTTAAACGATCCTTCCGAATGCCAGATATCAGTAAGGAGTTGAGGATTTATAATATATTTATCAGAGGCACGTCATTGGAGCGGCCAGGCTAAGATTAGTGACGCGCGACCTTGCCTTATTATTCAGTCGCAAGAGCTCGGCTTGCGTGTTTGTGTGTGTTTTTATTCATTTTATTCCCTGAAGCAGATGACGTCAAGTTATTCCGAGGCGGGGATGAGGAATCTCTTCAGTATGAAGCATTGTACTGACCTGTGATGGGTTGAACGGGATAACGTCGTGTGCGGGTGCAATTTTCATGGGAGAGAAGTGATAACCTTTGTGACTGGAAATCGTTTGATTCATCACATATGAGACTCATCTTTACTCATCAGTTATATTTCATTCCTCTTCGAATAAAGTTGACATTATATATTTACGCTTCGTGAGTGGCAGGACTTGGCGGGTTGAGTGAGTGTGTGAATTGCCAGGTGTTTTCATTATGTCGATAAGACAATCGTTCTCGTTTTGTCATCCGATCTCAGACGATCTCATATTGACTCATTCCTCCTTAGCATCACCCGTTTGCCTCACCAGTTCAGTGATCCGTCCTCCTCATTGTGGGCTGTCTCCCAGCTGTTCCTTCGTTGGCCTCAACTAAACTCCTCCTCTATTAGTCCTCCCTGGGACCACCGGTTCTCTCTCTCTCTCTCTCTCTCTCTCTCTCTCTCTCTCTCTCTCTCTCTCTCTCTCTCTACACTGTTGGCCGATTTCCTCCTGACGCTTTCCTCGCTTGTCTTTAATCATCCTTAAGACCCCCTGTTACCCCCTCCCACCTCGCTGATCTACCTCCCTCAGCGTCCCCTCGGACTTCCCTCGTGGTTGTCCTTACTCCCCTCAACGCCTCGTTACCTCCCTTAGCGGCCTGTTACCTATCTCAACGCCCACTTACCTTCCACACTGTCTTTAACCTCTCAACACCCAATTTACCAGTTCATCTCTTACGTCCCTCAACGCCTTGTTGTCGCCGCTCTGTGTCTCTAACCTTTTGCGCCCATGTTACACTCATCATTGTCTCTTGATTCATGTACGGCCTTGACTGTCTCCGTCTCTCGCCTCCCACGTAATGTCGATGACACATTCGTTACGACCACTTTTTAACCTTCCTGAAGGCTTGAAGGTTCCAAGCATTATTACTTTGTGCCTCTGGTCCGTTCTTTTTCGACCATATTCGATGATACTCAGTAATGGCTACCTCCTCTGATTGATCTTATGTCCTGA
>JAYMFT010142470.1:0-26860 GCA_038088735.1 Panulirus argus
CACACACACACACACACACACACACACACATATATATATATATATATATATATATATATATATATATATATATAAATGTATATCGAGGAAAGATGCCGAACATCGAAAATGAAAGCATAAGGGGTGACAAGATGTCAGTCTCAGGTTTTAAATAAGTTTAATGACGTCAAAAGCTAAGTTTTTCAGAGCATTCAAGCATAGAACAGCCACAGAATATAACAACGGAGTCAGGGAAGAAACGACGAAAAATACATATAGAAGTACTTTTATGTTAAGAGCGGTGGATGAATAAAATGTGATGGAATTGTGTGCTGACAAAATATCATCAAAATATAAAAGTTTAAAAAGTCGTGTCTTATAGTTAGCTTTAAACTGTCAAAAGTATATCAGAGATCGCCTCGAGACCTCCCCGCATAGGAGCACCGGTATCCCCGGTTCCCCGCTGCTCCGAAGTACAATAATTAAGAAAGTTTCTCCATCCACTGATTCATGCATGGCTTGATATTTTAGAAACTAAACTTTTGTCTTCAGCGTTCAGGACCCGCAGAAAGTTCGGCACAGTCGTATTAAAATTTATATCATTTCAGGCTTTATCAAAATAGTTCTTACTTGTCTGAAGATCAGGTTGTTGTGTCTCGCCTGTGCACTCATTCCTCTGAAGCTGGGTAATAGTGGAGCCAGGCGTTGGCTAAGCAATCTGGCAGCTGATCTCGTATACATCTGTTACATCCAGCACCTGCTGCGCCCCTGCACGTACTGGTGGTCGTCTTGCAAGCTCTTTCATGATAAGGAAGTTGCCAAGTAGTGTATATTGATTCGTGCACAGATAAAGCGATATAAGTCCATATCTTAGCAAAGGTAATGCAGATAAGGAATCCGAGGATAATTTAGTGTACTAACTCTAGTAAGCGTACGTCACACTGTATTACTCGCTGTAATACGTAGTGTTAGGTGTGTTATTTCCAGAATTTCATCACTTGCACGAAGTATCTTGATACATGTAATAGTTTTACATGCATTATCGGAAAAATATTTTTGTGTGCTAAATTTACCTTCAAGTGGTATATATATATATATATATATATATATATATATATATATATATATATATATATATATGCAAACATTATCCATGGAGTGACAATGTTGTTATTTCCCCTTGCCATAGGAATTGCCAGTCATGGTGATAATACTTCATTTAGCCCAAGGTTGTTGGTCTAAATACCGCTGATGACATCCTCAGGAGGTGCATGTGCTAGGTGTGAGTGGAAATAGGACAAATGAAGCTAAAGTGGAAAGAGAGGAGTATAGAAACAAGTGAGAGGCCTAATCGCATTTTGGGCATTGTTTGTGAATGATCAAATGTATCTTTGCCTCTTTTGTAGTCTATTTTTAGACCTCATGCTCTGATGTCATGTTTGCCAGGACGACTCCGCGGATGTAAAGCGATTTGTAGGCACGAAAGCAAAACCAGGCACTGCACATGGGGCGCGAACTCCTTATTCATAGCTGCAGTCCGAAAAAAAAAAAACGGGTCAGATGTTGAAGAAACAACTCGCCTGGGTCAAGGATGCTTCAGCAGTGTACTGTGAACAACCTGTTAAGGAAAGGCTCTAATATGATGGGAAACTAGCCATACTGATGGGGATCCTTGCGAAGGTGACGTTTGCATGGTGAAATAAAAAGGAACCCTTCACTCTCATGGCCTCGCAAAATGAATTTACCATATTTTCTCTCCACGTCCTTACACCTTAGATGATTTAAAAACCTACAAGGGGCTATATCCCTTCAGTCACTTTGCATGTTGATGGGCGAGAGGGATGCTAAAGTATGTGTTAGGGGTAATTTTAAAATCGTGTTGCCCCGTCTCCAACCTTGTGTGTGTATACGCTATACGCACACTGAAGCCTAAGCCAGATACCCATTTTAATGACCAGCCCGGAGGGAGAATGAACAGCTGTGTGAAGCACTCTCCGGTCGCTATTGAACCTATTCCAAGGCTCATTTTGGGGTATGTAAATGTGAGTGGATGCAGTCAAGATGAGAAGTAGGCCCACCAGGAGCTGATACGGGCTCATGGGACGGGTTGGCTTATTATCCCCTAAGGCTGCCTGGGAGAAGGGGCTGAGAGGCTCAGGTAACAGGAAGGATGGCAAGGAGTAAACATTTGACAGTCTTTATATATGTTCATTACTTTCATTTTCTGCTATTAGACCAGTTACTTTATTAATATTTTAAAATCTAAACTCCCCTCTTTGCTGGGGTCCATGGAATTTTGCCCTGTTATCCCCACCCTCTCGGTGGGCCTGTGAGGCAATGTGATTGGTAGTAATGTTTGGGAAGAAGAGCCTGGATACTCTGGCTCTGGGTGAAAGTAAGCTCAAGAGAAAGGGGGAAGACTGGGAATATCCAAAAAGGTATTGTCTGGGATGAGTGTAAGAGCTAAAGCAATGGGGGGAACGGTATTTGTGCTGAAATGTTAAGGGCCAAAGACTAATGTGGATGAGAATGGATGTGGTTCATAAAGTACTTATGCACCTGGAATTGAAAGAAGTGAGGAGGTGGCTTGTTTTAGAGAAGCCAAGTGATTGTGTCAGCAGTTTTGTTGCAAGGAATTGCAAAAGAGAGACTGTCAGATGTGAATGTATTGGGGGGGAGCAGGTGGGAAGTCTTATCACTTGTTGGTGGAAGTGAGTATTAGCTTGCAGTGGCTTTAAGAAGAGAGTAATTGACAGGGGTGGGAAGATGGTGGTGAAAGTGAAAGAGTATGGAAAAGAGCCTTGTGTATATAGTTACCAAAGGAGATTGGGTGAGAATTGGCACAAGATGAGAATAATGAAACCAGGAGAGTAGAGGGTATTTAAGGAAGCATTGCTTATGTGCAAATGAAATGTGTGGCACAAAGGGAGATGGGATGTGGGTATTTGAGAAAAGGTAGTGAGTGATGAGGAAGTTGTTAGTGTAAAAGTAAATGCTCAGGAGAAAGCAGCAAGAAGTAAAGAGCAAGGTTCAGGGGCTGAAAAAGAGGACACTTGAAAATGGGTTGGGAGAGCATCAGCAAACTTCAGGGAGAACTGGGAGAGCATCAGCAAACTTCAGGGAGAACAAGAAAATGTCTTGGGGGGCCATACATGGTGAGAGAAGAATACCAGAATGAATGGGAACATAGCAAGAATATTAGATGGAAAAATAGTTTCAGGTAAAGAAAAGGTAACCAGATGGAATATATATTTTGAGGGGCTGTTGAATAGAGTGAGTATTTCGAAGGACTTTTAGAATGTTGTGTGAATACTTTGAAGGACTGTTGAGTAGATGCTACTTTATAAGCTATTTTGCCTAGATATGATAGATTTCTCCTTTTTTTTTCCAATGGGAGTGTCATTTCACAAGGATGGCATGGAGAGAAGGTTAAGGTCATTATTGATAGTCACTTGTAGGTCCTTTTCTATTCTGATTTTTAATAATTAATTACCAAGCATTTTGTAAATGATTTATATTTCTGGAGCCAAAGTGCATGAATATGCATTTCACTATGTTCAAATCCATTTGCAATATCTCAGATCACTGCATCAGTTTGTCTAAATCCTTTTGAATCTTTAGGCAGTCTTCCTTTGACTGAGTTGTATTAAAAAATTTTGTGTTGATGGCAAATACTAATATTCATTTGGTGAGTCCTGTCTCTAGGTTTTTCATATAAATGAGAAAAATATGGGTCTTGGGACAAGGCCTTGTAGAACCCTGCTCATTGCATGAAGCCTATTGGATGTTTCCCCATTTATAGTAATATTGAATCCACTTTGTTTCCCTCTAGAGAGCCAGTCTACAGATTCAGTCATTTATGTTTCAAGTTTACTTAGCAACCTTTCATGTGGTACTTTAGTGAAGGCCTTATGAGAGTCCAAGCATACAACATTAGTGTATTTTGGAATCCCAGTCATTATATGTATGACTAAAGAATTCAGTCAAATTCTTTGAATATGATCTTTTATTTCATATTCTTCAAATTCTTTGAATATGATCTTTTATTTCATATTCTGTGTTGAAGGTCAGTTATGGGTTTTATCTTCTTGGAATTTGATAATTTTTTCTCTAATTATTGTTCTTAACACTTCGTAGAACCAAAGTAAGACATGTTTATTAGAACCAAAGTAAGACATGTTATAGTACTTCATTTTCTATCTCCTTTTGAGAAAACGTGTTACCTTAACTGTTGAATGTAGCAGCAGATGGAACAGTGGGAGCTGAAGAATAACATAGGGTGGGTGAGGGGTCAAAAGTGCATTGAACAGTTTGGGAAGAAAGATCACTGTCAGTTAGGGCAAAGATGGATATGTTTAATAGTATAGTAGTCATAATGGTGCTGTATGGTGTAAGCCATGGGCCCTAAATATAAAAGAACAGAAGAGGTTGTATGCATTGAAGGTATAATGCTTGAGGAGAGTATGGCGTAGGAAGGGTTCAACATGTATGAAATAACATTGTCAGAGAGAGGTGGTGTTGTAAGCTGAATATTGAATGCGAGCTGAACAAGGTGTGCTGAAGTTTTTTGGACATACAGAGAGGATAAATAAGAGACTGTCTAAGAGGATATAGGTGTAGTCCAATAACACTGGCCACATATTACTGAAAGTTTTATTAGTCTACAATAATCAACATCAATAATAAAATATGGAGCACATAAAATATCCTATATTAACCATATAAGTAGCAATCATTTCAGTGCAAACTATATGAGAATGAAACTAACCATTCACAGAAATGTGTATTCACTATTACTAATAATATAAACAACAAAGGTTGTTCCTTTTATTAACTTGAAATTGTTTAAAGTTTGGTTACTATTGCAAGTGGGCTTTAATATGTGATGTACTAGTGCAGTGCATGAGTTTTTCAAAACTACATTCTCAGTTAGCAGATATAAGCATATCAAATATAAAATATTTTTTTAATATCTCTAACATATATGTTCAGTAATTGTTTTATATTTCTCTGCATAAATTTTATTTTTTTTCCAACAGTGCTTACACCCTATCACAAAATATCACAGAACAAGTAGAATACCGAAAATCCATAATGCCCCAGGGCCAAGCAATATTAGGATATTTTAGTTCTGGAGACAAAATGCACTGGCCAAAGATTATGGTCTGAACACTTGACAAGGTATTTTGCAGAACTAATGCAGTTTTAGAGTTTAATTGTATATTATATATGTGAACATGCACAATATAAAACATATCGTTTTTACTGAAGCAATTTACTCGAAATTCATTCTCCAAGTTGAAAGTAATCTTGAATGTACTGGATCATGAATTTTGTTAAAGTTTTCAGAAATGGGTATTTAATATTCTACCTAAATTCTTGATGAATGCAATTACTCAGTTTCTAACTTTGCAGCAAGGTCAGCAGGTAGATTGTACAATCCGCATACCTTATTTGCTGGTAGAGATACATCTGAAAAGAAATTTGGGAGGGTTACAGTTGCTGTATTCTGCAGTTGGACAAGCCAATAAAATATTTCCAACTAAACTTCACATGCTTGATTTACTGTAAGAATCACTAGTTCAGGGACAGGAATCAGTTTGAACTTCTTAAGCCTAGAAAATTAGACTGTTTAATGGTTTTTTCACATCCTGAATTTGATAATGCAGCATCATTATCTAACAAAACTTTAAGATGAACTTTTATTTGTGCAACATAAATGAACAACAACTTCCACTCCTACCAATTTTTTTTGGATATGCCAAGCCAAGGTTCTTCATTATGTCAACGAATTCTCCCTTGGATTTGGTGAGTCTTGGATTAAACTCCTTCTCCTCTGCAACTGTTGTTACAGTCTGGCCTGCAACAAAATTTAATTATATCAATACTATAATACAAACATTATAAAATTCAATGAGAAATTTGGGAGACCATGTGTTTTATTCCAAAAATTATTTGTTTACATTATCTATATTTACCAAAGTTTACCTTTGTAATCGTGGGCAGGATAGAGAAGGAAATCATCAGGAAGACTAAGAATTTGGGACTTAACAGAATTATAGAGGGTTTCGGAGGAACCTTCTTGAAAGTCGGTTCTTCCACAGCCACGTATAAGCAAGGCATCACCAGTGAATGCAAATTTCTGTGCATGGCTCACATATGTTACACAACCTGGCAAAGAAAATGAGAGCATTTATAGAATAATTTCTGGCTTTTAAGTTTCATATCCAAAATGTTCTCCAATGTGAACAGTATGCATGTCATGAAACAGCAAGTGTGGTGAACACAAAGAACCCAAAGAGTGTTTTGGAAAAGGTAGTTAATTGCTTCCTGTCAAATCAAGCAAATATCTTCTTCACCTCATGCTCTTATCAAATCATACAAGTAGTGCAGAAACCAGCCACCTAACCACATCATGTCTGAAAAGGTGTAGGTAAATTTGAAATGATGAGGGAATATATCACAAAGCAGGTGTTAAAAAAAAAAGAATCCAAATAGGCTTCAACTCTGTTGCGTATTCCTTCACATCCTGGAAAACCTAGAAACAGGTTGACTTAACAAGAAAACCACAAAAAGTTTTAAAACACATTTTGATAACATACTATCACTCTTCCATTAGAATGTAAAGTTGGATATAATGGAGCATACAAAGTTGAATTAAGAGGGTAATTATAATTTTACATGAAATACATCATCTGCTGACTGAACTTCCGAGTAATGATCCCTAATGCAAGATCATTAAGGTACACACTGGTGTACAATGACAGGGAAGATTAATTATTTAGTAAAACTTTAAGAGGAAGAGAAAGCCATTTTCAACAAAATCCAGAATGGCACAAACATATAACCTGTAGTTCAACAGATGATTGTTTTCCATACAAAAACAAACATTTTCTTTTGGTTCAAACATGGAATGTATGAATACAAGGACAGTTGTTTTCTCTTTTTCCCTTGATATAAACTTCCATTAAACACCAAGTTCATGAGGTGTGGGAGTTTTTTCTGAACAGGGAGAAAACAATTTACTATTTTGTGATGAGTGGAGTTACTTTTTGCCTTAAAATTCATGATGTTCCTCATAGAGGGGCTTCATCCTAAAAACAATCACTACATGGCATGCAGAAAGAAAAGATTTGTGATTTGCCTTTGCAAATTATTTTGTGTTTTATGTTTCAACAAAAATATGATTATAATAGAATTGGAAGAGAAAAAATTTATATTACCTTGAGGTCAACTAACCATTTGTATGACCTGGTGTACTTCGAACTTCTAATTCATGATTACCAAAGGTTACAGTGTCACCATGTTTAACATGGGTATCAGCTGTTGCACCAGACTCCTAAAATATATAAAAAGTGAATAAAGCACTTAAATATTTGAACGAGACACAAGAAATCAAACTTGTTTATAAAGTTTCATAAAGAACTTATTTATTGAAACCTTTGGTACGTATTGTTAAGTAACATAAAAAAAAGTGTTCTAATATTTATCTCAAAACGTTCAATGCTTTATTTCTATCCCTGAGAGTTCTTCATTATACTTTAATGTAGCCTTAACTTCATTCATTCTTTGCCTTAACATTCATGCTCATACTGTCTTAATATGTGCATTATGTGTTCCATCACATTGGCTTATACTAATGTGAACTGTGGAGGCTTTGTACTAATGTTCTGTAGAATGTATATTTAAATGAAGCTGGAATCAGTCACAGTAGCAGTAATAAAGATTTATATTCAAATTAAAAAAAAAAATATTTAAAAGGGTCATAATGCAGAAATGTGGAAAAGTTATATAATCTTTAGAAGTATGGCATGCACTTTTTTTTTTTTTTTTTTTTTTTAAGAAATGTTACTTTACTACACAACATTATTACCTTAGATATGACAGACTGACAGCCAGGTACGAGTTTTTTCAAAAGACCCGTCCCAGTTATGTGATCTGCATGGACATGGGTGTTCACTGTCAAAACGAGAAAAGTTTTGCTTTTAGACTCATACAAAATGTTTAGTAATATGCACTAATTCTTTGACCTTCAGTTAAAATGGGGTCCCTTGACATTAAAAAAGAAAGTAATTTAATACCAAGTAACATACAATTCATATCAGGAAAAAGATCTCCAGTCTGAATTTCTTTGAATCAAGCAATGTTCGGAGATTGAATGTTTTGGATTAGGTACACTGATCCATCAGGAGGCTATTTCTAGTTTAAATGTTAAACGTAAGTAATATGTATGTAAATGTGCATTACACAAAACATTTATTATGCTTTGCTAAAATTCTTCTTTGCATTTACTTCATCCAGTGTAATTCTGAGTACAGTAACTCCCTTGAGGGAATGCCCAAAGGGAACGGGCATCAAAGATATATATTATGTCAAAATAACATAAGGATTATGTTGAAAACAATGCCAACAAGGTCGTGGCGTGTTTAATGCATACACTAAGCTATGGGAAGCAGGAATGATGCCCCGGTTATTTCATTTGGTTAGAAGATCTTAGCACTGCTGGTAAACTAGGATAGAACTATGCACATCTATGAGACAATAAAACAAAATATGTCTCACATCTACAACACTGCAGGTTTAAGGTTGGGGCCTTTGTAGTACAGTCCTTTGATTGTATAATTATTTTATCAACTGCCGTAGTGTAAGACAAGCCAAAAAAAAAAAGGGGGGGAAGGTAAACTCACTGACATATTTTAGGTTCAGTCCCAAATCCTTGACTAGCTGAGTATCTCTCTCTGCCAGCTCAATGACAGGGTCGATGAGGACAGCATCCTTGGTGGTAGCATCAGCCAGCAAATATGTATAGGTGCAGCTCTCCCGGTCAAACAGCTAATGGGTTTAAGTTTAGACATTAATATACACGAAAATAATGTAGAAAAAAATGTTTAAGTTTATATAACAGGTTGTTTCTCTGACTAGCTTTGTCATTACAATACATGTAATGTGACGTGGAAGAAGTAAGTTAAGCTACTCATGGGTGAGAATGGCTAGACTAAGGGTACCTCTCTAAATTAAGTTAGACCTACATCAAAGCGCTCTCAGTTAAGAAGCTGGTGCATGAAAGGTAACGATCATAGGCAGAGACGTAATAATTTACAGCGAACCACTAAATGACTTTAAATTTGTCTCCCATGCTAAGTTACTATTTGGGTCTAGTTTCACTGAATGATAACAACTTTTCTGGTGCTGAAATTATTTTCAACGAAGGTAGTGGCAATTACCCACTGATACCTTGTATGTGACAAACAAATCTCGTGTTGGAACTAGTCCAGATAAGAAAAGGGGCAAAATCATGAAGAATGAATTAAAAGGTGAATTGTGTCAATTATAATGGTTGCCATTTCATTTTTACTTGAAAAGCCGACATTCAGATACTTTGACTAAATGAGAGTTTATAGCCTTATCACATAAAACCGGGAGAAAAATTACCAGTCCGTTGACCATACAAACAAGATCACTAACTCGAGCATTACATGACCCAACCAAGTTCTAGCTAACAGAAAATAAGAAATATATCTTTGGTAGTTTTAGTTTTGTACGAGATAGAGTAAATGCAATCTATTAAAAAGTTTTTTGTTGAACAGTAAGGTTTCCCTGTGTATTATCAACATATATATATATATATATATATATATATATATATATATATATATAGAAGTGGGGCACTTTCCCTAGAAAGCCCTCCTCCACCAGCACGCAAGAGCAAAAAGCCATTTTTGCCGCAAGCAAAGAGGCCCCTTTTCGGTTTAACAATGAAAATTGTAATACTCTTCACGAAGTCCAGATATTTCTGTTATTACTTGCTTTACGATATTAACTGCTCATATACATGAAAATTATGCGCTAGAAAAACACTCCCTGTAATGTTAAATTAACCAAAAGCTCTACAAATGCGCACACAAAACGTACAAACTGTTTTCAAGGATTATAAAACCTAAGTTCCACTAAGTTACATTAACATAAACCTCAAAGCCCCCGATGCAATCATTTTCATAGCTGTATGATTCATGGAAACGGTCACACAATTATATCAGAAATCCCCTGTGCTCGATTGGGGAGACGGGTGATACCACGTGCGTGGATCACGCCATCAAAAGAGGAACAAGCTTGACGGGAGGGCGACCGACCGCGTGGTCTGTGTTATTGTTATTCCACGCGGTGGGGGCTAACCTCGATACACAGACATTCAGTTGTCATGTGTCCAAATATTTTCATCAATTTAAACCTGTGTCACAGATATACTTTCCATACCGAGGAATTGATTTTATTTGCGACTACCATATTTTGGATGTAAGTTGGAGGTGTATGAATGTGGGATATAGCAGTAGTGGTTGGGGGGATTATGGTGGCTGGCTGGCAACACGCTTGGCCTGAATATTGATGTCTACCCTCTACACCTGTAAGACTCGTCGAGGACGTACGCTACTTCATATGGGTACCGGAAGCTTATTCCAATTATTTTTTTCTTTACATGACCACTGAGTCACGTTACTTGTTGCTAGCTGACAGTTAACATACACCGTATAAAGACCAAGGCCTTTTTATTAATTTATTCTTCAAATAAAGTCCCACATCGTTATAATTCCTATTGTATTTAAATAAAAGCGATAATATTTTCATTCCTGATAATCTGAACCCGTTACACAGGCATTCTATGTCTTCCATCTTCATGATCTATGCTGTCAATTTTTCAGTTTGCTTCATAAGACGAAGATGAATTTAAACAGTGACATGCCTGAATTTAGGTATGGGACCATGGTTTGATCGAGTGGCCTAAGGGGTGCGGTGAGAGGCCAGGAGCAGGAAGTGAGTGCAGCAGTTACCATCACGCTGGCTAGTTCTGCCACACTGACACGGCAACATTCACCGCGCTGACCTACAATATATTGTCATTGCGACTTTGTACAAGCTTGACCTATATACTGTCAAAACTAAGCCCGTTAACCCATTTTACCAAGATAAAACCAATTAATTTGGCTCATCATATGCTAACAGACTAAGTAAGCCTAATGGCCCACAACCGGAACTGATAGCAAGGCTTAAATAAATGGTTGAACATTTCTAACCTATCCACACATTTCTGAGAATATCTGTTCTACGTCCATACCAAAAAAAAATATGCACCTATAGTTTACTTATACTGTGTTCTCTATTTTGCTTCCATTTTCAATTTAATGGGAATTCCTACTTTACCAAGAGAACACTGTGAATCAAGTGTCGTCAGTCACAATGTACAATTTAAACATGTATTCATACTGTTCAAGAAAAGAGCACACAAGTGTGGGTGTACTGCCATTATCTCGTCTACACCCACAATCATGGTCATGCAAAAAGAATTAATAACCGACCCGATAAATGGAAATAAACGTTAAATCAATCCGACGAAAATTACACACAACCCCTCCCACATAAATGATTACATGATTAAAGTCCCGATATCGATATCTGGTGGGCTAATCCAACTACCGTGACACCCGCGGATCCTATTTGGGGGAACAAAGATCGATTCTCGAGGCATGAACGCGTGGTCTCCCTTACGGTGACTGTCACAAAGCGCCACTTTCTGTTCTTCGAATATGGTGGCTGTTTTAGTACATTACTATCCACGCTTCTGACTTTATACCCAATCAACCGAATGTAACAGACGTTCTGGTTACATCAGCAGTGGTCTGTTGCGAAGAGCAGCGCGCGCGACCTTGCCCACCAGTGCCCTTGGGCAAGTCACCTCCCCAGAAAGGTCTGCTTCAACAATCCCAACATCACAGTATCCAAGACAAGCAAGAGCACACATACAAAGGTAAACTGACATTTTTATCATATATGTCTCATGTTGACACACTAAAAGTGGTCAAGAGAAGGGCGCACCCAGTCTAATTCATGAAACAAAGGGATACGTCCAACTCATCAAGGACAAATGTGCTCACCCACTAACACCACAACTCCAGCACAGTCTAAAACATAAACAAATATAAACAACTTCCAAATACTCTCATGTAGGCACAAGCGTAGCAATGCCGTTCAACATACACAAACAAAGGACTACGTACACTCATACAAACACGCAAGCAAATGACCTCACATTCTCATACAAACGTACATGCACAATGTTGGGTACCCAAAGTGCTAAAAAAATTTGTTTGAATAAAACGAATATCAATTATATGTGTAAAGAGTCCTGTCACTGTAATCAGTTCTCACACTTTGCAACGTAAAAAGACGACAAAGAAATGGAAATGATATGTAAGACTTTTGAATTTCATATTCTGACTTCTGAATTTCATATTCTGTCTTTCGATTTTTTTTTTATTTTCAATACTGACCACAAATTTCCTGGCTTGCTAAATTGTTGTTAGGTAACTGCAGAAGCTGACAGTGTGAACGAGGAGGAGCGGGTCTGGTGGCAGGCAGTGTCCTCTGGCGGGTTGCAGGTGTCCCACTGCCCACACGCACACACTCGCCGCACCTCCTGCATATTCTTGTTCCTGCCACTCAAACAAAGCAATCCACATGTCACCTACCACAATACCCCTTCCTCAAAACAAAAGGAGGGTCAAGTTAATAAACCTAAAATGTATCAGCAATCAGGTTTTTCAAATTTGGCAGAAAATCTATCATTTCATGATCCAGCCTAAAAGGACTCAATGAAGAAATTTAACGTAATCTTCAACTGAGATTCGAACCCCATTCCGTTAAAGAGTGAATCATGCACACAGCTCTCACTGAACATGTCCTCGCATATGTCTAATGTGAACAATGGATTAAGCTTCAACACAGACACTATTCTTTTTAATCTAGCCGCCTAGTGTATTTATTTCTAAACCATGAAAGCACCAGTAACGTGTTATTGATTTGCTCACGTAATATTCAGACTTGGCAATTCCCACACTAACAAAATTACTACCGTGCAATTATATTTCCCTCTAAATAACCCTAGTAATTTTAGTATCAGCCATAATTGGGGCTGGGAACCATACACAGACATTAAATCTCTATTATTGGATCTACAAAATATGACCTGACCACCCCGCTCTCTCTCTGACAGACACCATTTCCTCTATCCCCCCTACCTGTCCCATTATTTACTAACCTACGTCCCTTCCTCCCACGCTCTTCCTGTATCTCCCTTTTTTAACAAACAGACTCCACCCCTTTTCCCACCCACAAACATACCGTCCTCCAACCATCATCCCCCCTCCACCCCCACACCCCTTAACTAGGCTTCCCATGGCGGGGTGGCTGGTGGTGAGGCAACAGTGAACAGTCTGGCGGCGGTTGTATTCGGTGCGGCACGCTGTGGCTCACGACACGTGTTCACTCTGAGCGCCCTCACTCTCACTTTCTGACGACAGCTACAGTTACATAGATGAATACTTTCGAACTGGGATTACTACATCATGAAAATAAGGGCGTAAACTAGAGTGAGTAACAAGTGTCCCGATGCTGAGGCTACTGCAATCAGCAGGTCACAACTGTCATCAGCCAACAAACTAAAGAACAAGAGGAGGAATAACAAGGAGCTGTTCCCCCTGACGGTTGCCCTAAGAACACCGCGCTGACCCACCTCCCACTACACGGACTCCAGGTAAGCTACACCGTAATTCTCTAGCCTCCATCACTAGTAATGGCATCTTATCTCATTGTTATATTGATCGTGGGCTTGAGAAAACACCGAAGCTTTAGCTAATTGTAAGCAATGCAATCCTACGCTGGTGCGCTGACTTTTCACTTAGTGTTCGAAACGTTATGCTTCAGTCTCGGGCACAGGCCGTACCAAACCGGTTTTCAAGTCAATAAAACAATTATTACTAAGAGCGCCACTTTGACGACTTTAGGTTCTGTTGCGCATTGTTTTGACGTCATGTGGACTTGTGAATCCAGTAAAAGCCTTGCTCACTCTTGCTATCGCTCATGAACAAGGAAACAGACCGGAGAAGCAGTTTGAGCGGGTGATGACGTCACACCACCCCATGTGCCCCGCAGCATCACCACCACCCCAAGCCTGGCACCCGGAAAACGTGAATACAACGTCCTTCGCTACCTAAATAAGCGATGTGGCACCGGTAGCCCCGTTACACAAACTTTTGCGCCATCACATTTTTTCGACCTTTCAGTCACCAAGCAGTTGCATCGTTAGTCAATAGATTATAGATATGTACCATGAAAGCTCTTCTGCTGGCTAAGAGAAATATGAGGCATGAGTTGTTAAAGTGGCCAAAGAAAGTGATAAGCTTTGCGCCACAACCCCAGGGTAAAGGTGTCGGTTGCAGCACCCGCTCTCCCATGAAAAGATTACGTCACCACCTACATCCAAAACAAATATACAACTGTAACAAAACTTCCTTTTATTTTTTTTGTCGTTATGTCACTAGCATACATCAACACCGACTACTGCACGCCCTGGACTTTTGAACATTTCACTTATAAAAGTTTCTACTAAACAATGCTGTTAAGACGAAGGATGTCGTCACTGGTTATCCAAATTTGCCACATCACACCGCACGCTCTCTTTCTTGTATATATATATATATATATATATATATATATATATATATATATATATATATATATATATATACACCGTATCTTCACAGGAACGGTAGTTCGTTAACATAGTATCGTAACCTCCAAAAGAACCCGGGAAAAATCAGCTATAATGAAGTCTTTCTACCTCACCCAGGGAGTTGTCCATGACTGACTGCTACATGAACCTAGTGGCATTCCTTTCTTAACATGCTGGACCATAACCCGAGTGCGGAAGTCAATAACCACGTCGTAATATGATCCAAGTGTGGTCGTCCAGTCCTGCGTAATATAATCCAAACCGCGTCCCTTCACGAACAGGGAGTATATTCCATATATGATAGCTCAAAACCACGTCTTGATATAGTCCCAGTGAGGCCAATTGCTTCTGCGCCGCAACATAATACAAATGTGGCTTTTTATTACCTCGTCGTACCGTCCAAATGTAATCGTTTACCACCAAGTCTAACAATCTAAATTTAGTTCTTTCACTCATAATATATTTTAAACGTGTTAGTTCAGAGCTCCACGTCATTAAATCAAAAATGATAAAGAGTACTAACCATGTAACGAGCCAGAAGTGTCCGTTCACAGCGAAACATTCCATAACCCAAAGAGTATTAGTTTACAACTTACGCTTGATCGATGCCACCTCACACACAAAGTCTCGGACGTGAACGTTCGCTATCGTCACACGGTAGCACAAAGGTAAACGTTCCTCACGGCCTACATACCAATACCCCGCATGTATATTACAAGTACTACTTCGTATTGTTACTACTACAACTCCCCATACATACACACAAGACTAAGTCCCAGCTAGTCAGTGCATAACATATGCGAGGGCACCTTAAAGTTAACACACGCATCATAAAGAACTGGGTCCCGACGCATATGTAGGTTACCTGTCATGCCTTTCGCTATGATGACATTTCCATGCCACCACCTCAAGGTATTAACTTTAATTTCTTGACTTTAATTACTACAGTTATTTACAATATCTAGTAAGAATTAGAGTAGAACATTCTGTCGAGGGAAGGTAAAGTCATGGTGTTTTGGGTTAACATTTTCCAGCCGGTAGTTTATAGATATGCGGGAACGGCAAGGACAAGAATCGTTGTTACGAAACAGCATGAATATTTCTTGCATAATCTTGCTGGGGTTTCCTTTGTGCTGTTAGGGAAGGCAGTGAAATATCAGAGAAGAGCATGTTAAAGTAGTAGTGGTACTTGAATCCAGTGTTGACTATCTCGGTAACTATGGATAAAAAGGAATCGGTAGGGCAAGTGACAGTGCCTTTGTCGGGTTTCGCTGCACTGCGCCATGGGACCCCACGTGGCGATGGTAAACAAAGGCCAGCAGGGTCCGGCGGCGCGATCAGCTGGGTACAGCGTTACAATCCACCAAATCAATAACTAACCTGCAGATGCTCCATATCATATTATCTATACCACCTCTTGTTCCAGTCATCTTCACACTGCTTATATCTCAGTTTAGACACCTATGACAAACCAGACTTGTTCTTAGTGTAACCTGGAAGAAACCTGATACAGACACCAAAATTATTAGTAAAGCGCAATGACCTCGTTCGCTGTGACTTTGACCTCTTGAGGATGGACCCCGATAGGTATTTGAATGTGGTATGATCCAAAATTGCAATGTATCTCGAATTCGAATAGCTGGCACTCTTTATTATAAAGCTGGTCGGTGCCACACAATTTTGATGCAAGTATTAAAATACTTGATGTTCAAGTTCACACCTCTAAAAGACACCTAGTAGTAGTGAATACTGTGATAAGTTTTCAATGAATATGAAAAGAAATACACCACATTAAGTTTTGACTGTTTTGAGTTGTCACGGTGATGCACTTTACTTAATGGTACTTTAACGGCACCTCCAAAACTGTCAACACAAGATCACCGTAATTGTTGACATTTACACAAGGTAGTCTGGGGGACTTTCCGCATCGTTCTCAACGCCTGATTATTTCCTGCCATGACTAACCAACGGGTTTTCATGATTTTAAGCCGAATTCATTATTTCTCAAATAGTATCAAAGGCGCAAAACCCTATTATTAATTTTCAACCCTAAACAAGAACATGTATGTCTCGAAAGTAAGAAAATTTACAGGTAATTCTTTTAATATTACCAGAATTCAGAATTAATTGATCAGTTTCGTAATTGGGATTACTTACTTATTCTTGTAAACTGAGATTCTTGCTCCTTCCTCCATGTTCTTTTCAGAAACAATAACAGTATCATTTAATGGCCATCAGTCGGCTCATGTTTTTCTTTCGATGACCGTTATCAAGCAGGAATAAGTCTTGCAATACAAGTGCAACCGCTATTTCTTTCAGCGTTTGGTGTCTAGGTTGCATATGTTGATTACGCCATGTAGCAAAATCGAGTCATTAAATCTAGCAGCATAACATTAAGTGGATGCCTTGTAAATGAGAAAAGAGGCCCACAAGTCTCGGCCGGCTAAGTAAAGTACTTTCATCGTCTGGTTTGTGTTCTGCACAACACCGATCTTCTCATGATGTTCAAGTTGTGTTAACATCGCAATGTGCTCACATAGCAACAGTCATCCCTGAACGAAAGGGAAAGTCAGAGTGCACTCGTCAGTGAACGAAAAGAAGTCAACTGCTCTTTGTTCGTGACTGAAGGAAACTGCTCTCCCCGTCCATGACCGAAGGACCCGTCAAACTTCCGCAACTTTAGAGACAGCATAATACAGTGCCTTTTGATATGTATGATACCTAGCAAGATGAATGTGTCTACAGTTGTATAAACATACATTCATCTTGTGAAACCCCCTTTGTTTTTGCGTTAAATTCCTCGCCCGCTACTTTCTATAGCGAGGGTTCTTCGTTAACTTTGAAACCCAGTATGGTCCATTAGAAATTAGTTTGTGTGTTACGGGGTGAGTCATACTCTTGCGTTGCTTTGACTCTTAATGTTGTATATATATGTACATGTCTTTACCCTGATGTGCACATACACACCAGGCTAAGCCAGGTAACCATTTATTGACCAGCCTCGAGGGGAGGATGAACTGCTGGGATCGGCTGTGGGCCAACTGCCGCGCCCAGGATTCAAACCCAAGCGAACCCGATCCCGGGCAGGCCGTGATGACTCATTGTAAAGATAACCACTGAAACCCGTGTGCCCAATCATAAGTTGTAGCTTACGGTTGTTTTTCGGCTAAACAATGCTCCAGAGAATATTTCATGTATTGTTAAACATTTAAAATGTGGGAACTAGTGTTCGTTACTTGCCCACTTCATGGAAACTACGTTTACGTCAAGTTTCAAGAAAGAATTTGTACAGTACATTAATTGGATAGCAGAATAAAGAACATGGATGCCTGAAGGATCGTAAACAGTTTTCGTCCAACAATACAAGCTTGAACTCGGCAACTAGCATGATGGTACAAGACAAAGTTGGAATAATGCCTGTCTTGGTCCAACACATCATGTCTTGCCATTTAGTTCCGTTTCTATTATCATCAGTCGAAGCGACGTAGGAGTTATTTTCTGACCTAGTTTTCGGAAATCTCAAATGACTCTGTTCTATATGTAGGTGTTCGCACTTAATCCTAGTGCAGCAGGGTCCTGTAGACAATTACTGCAAAACGTTTAACTACTTCCAGGTCACCGGAATATTTAGCATCAGGTGACCTTGGTTAGGAATATTTCATTACCTAAAAGCTGCCGATGGCCTTGAAAAAAAAAAAAAAAAAAAAAACTTGAGAATAACTGTTAAGTCGGGTATCGTCAGCGGTTATCAGTTTTCACAAAAACAACTGGCTGCTTGCCAACACTCTCCTCACGTTCTTCCTCAGTTGTAAGTACAATGCATGGCTGGTTTGTTCCCCAACCATCGCCAGGTGCTGGGAACCTAGGCTAGCCTAGCTTAAAATCTGTAATGACGATATGGACAACTATCAGATCAAGTCCAAGATAGGTTTAAAACTTAGGTTACATATCTTAATCTTGTTGGGTTCAGGACGAGAAGGGGGTCTGGTCTCTCTGGATGACTTGTATGGGTTGCAGACAATACACGATTTACTGACTGGATAACTGTAAATGTACCGAGGTTATAATAATGGAACAAGGGAAATAAGCAATGAGAGGGTACGTTGCACTGGAGGAGTCTTTCGGGGCTTTCTAACCCCACAGCAGGAGAAGGGCCATGATAACTGTAAATCTTGCCTTTGTGCTAACAACGTTTATGTATTTCGTCTGTGCAGTATTTTCTTAACTCCCTGGGGAATACGCGGATTAGTTTCAGGAAATTAGTCGATAGTTTCAGGAAATTAGTCGATAGCGGACTTATAATTAGAGGCAGCACTTTCAGCGTAACTCAAGGTAAAGAATAACTATTTCAAACTGCATATCCTTCATAGCTACATTAGATCTAAGGTCATAAACAGCAAGAGACGTCTTGAGTGTTTCTTACTGGCCATGCACATGAATGAGGAGTTGCTGGCAAGGAGCCATCCGGTAGGTCAGCTGCTGCCAGTGTGTGCGAGTGTGTGTGTGTGTGTGGGCAGAAGATGGAGTTCGTTCACCCCATTCCAACCCCAAGGGACCTCGGCGTACCTTCACACGCACCTCTGTCCCATAGCCAGACCATAATACTTCGGCCAAAGGAGTGTTATTACACCAGCTAGCATAATGGATACTATATATCCGTCTTCAATTCTGATAAGAAAGGTAGTTGCGACAAAATATTATTTTCTTTTGTGGTAAAGCCATCTTAGAAAATAAATACAATGCTGACTGTTGCAAGACAAATTTGCTTCTGCATCTATGTCGAATCCAAGTTAGAAAATAAAAACTAGGCTAAATGTAGCTATTGAAACCTGACAATGTAATGTCAATAAAGGAAAAAGGAAATCAGATGCGGTCATACGTGTTACACTGTCTACAAGAATTTTCAAGAAAGACCAACTTGTACAGTACGTATGGATTTCTTGAAGAGTATAACCGACTAGATAATGTCTTTTTCATGATATTAGAAGTCAGAGTTCTTCAAAAGGCAAGAAAGACCATAGCCACACCGTTCTTACATACGAACACTTAACCGGCAGTGGCGGTGGGGCTATGTTTAGCGCAAGAGCGTTAGCAGCACATATCCGTCTATTATCGTACACTGGTCCCAGCGGACGCCCCTGGCAAGCACCCTCACAACGGTCGTTCCTTTCCCTCATCTTCAGTAAGTTCATATTTGCAGACAAAGGCACACAATGAAGCTCCCCTTTCCTTATTTAATTTTCCCCGCCTAAAAGTAGTGCTGACTAAAGTCTCGGTATTATCAGGACAAGCTAGTCAACCGACCTTTCAAATACCATGTCATGAAATCAGACCTCATACCGAATCTCATCATGAACACTGGAGCCGCAGGTATGCGTGGGTGAACACCTTCACACAGAGCAGATTAATGGTTTAGGAATCTACGGCAATAAGTTTATGAGGTTGCTGGTATGACTCACAAAACTCTGGGATTGCGTGATCGCTTGTGCCACACTCCCGTTGGTATTCTACTCCCGCCGTCTCGTTGGCCAGTTCCATCCAGGGGATATTGCTTCACTGTTAATGAAGACATTCACTATCGTGCAAGATGACAACAGATGCGACGTCAACCAGTCAATATCAACATTCCCCCCCAAAAAAAAAAAAAAAAAAAAATAATGCAACAACTGTGTTATTTTGATGAATGTCTAATGCAAGCAAGTTTGTCCATAAATATCAATAAATTATGAGGGATTGATCTGCCCGATGTACAAAGAAGTATCTGTCCGTCTGTCCTGTCCTGGGCCAGTAGGCTTAGCGCAACATGTCCTTACTCGACTACAAGATGTACCAAATGTGGACAAAACCTACATTGGTTCCGCCTCCCTCGCCACCCGTGACCTGATGACTTCCCAGCATGCAATCTCCGTCACCACTACCTCTACCACACCGCCAGCAACTCCCATCCAAGACCAGTCACCAAGGCCACGATCTCCTTGCATACACGATACCTCCTAATTTACAATAACCTAAACGCTCATGACTCCAGTGGCGTATATTCGCTACTGTTGGATGTCTCTTCCTGGTGTGTTCGACCAGCAGAAAATATCGAGTGCAAAAATTACACTGGTGCACTGGGCAAGGATGTGACGAGAGTTGCGCCTCAGTGATGGAGAGTTGTGGCGCGGAAGGAGCTATGACGGGAGATGGCTTAGGAGCACAAAGTACAGCAATCTAAATATCTGGTAATCGTACCGTGGAGGAACTATGGTATTGCGTAAAGTACACCGAAATGCAGCAAGTATATCTGGTGACACCCATCTCTAAACAACTTCACAGTTTTCTCTTATTCAACCCCAAGGATTGTATTGCTCCAATTCACAGTAATCATGGTTTTTACGGAGAAAATACGTTTCATTATTCTACCTACGTTCTCTTACCGTGCATCACATGTGTCCCCGAATAAGCCAGCTTCTCGTGATTATATTTACAGAGAAAATACGAGAGTACTACGAATACATTTTTCTTAACATTTATTCTAACATCTAAAATTGTGATGCAATAAACCACATTTTCAAGATGCCAATAAAAAAATATTTCCAAAAATAAATATTATAAGGCAAACTTTAAAAACACAAGCCACTACATGGGGAAACTTGAATATATAAGCATCGAACTTGGTGCTTCCTGCCGGAAACAGCTGGGATTCCTGGCTAGCCCGAAATATCCACTTCCCATGTTACCTTTTATGACCTAGATCATGTTGTCTCTTCTCGTCTTACTCTCCCTCTGTTACAACAAGGCTGTAACTCCCAGTTTACGAGAAATAAGCTCTTCCAGCGTCCACCTCATTGAAGGTAATATTGTCTACTCCCCCAGTTCTTAGATAATATTTCCTTATTTCCTATTTTTCCCTCCCTTTAACCTTCTTCGTATTTCAATTAAGGTCCAGCTTGGATGTGAACATTTGTCCGTGACTGGAGCCTCCAATATTTTTTCTTGAGAGATAATAAAAGACCACCACAAGCCTTTCCGACCTAAAGCCCTATTGTACAGTAAATCCTTGAGTACGACGACGCGACCTTTAAGGTTTGACTTTTTGACCTTACCTTTAAGGTATCAGGTCGCAGTCCATCCCACGATCGACCCAAGGGTTGCATCGCCGTGCTCAAAGAGTTCAACAGTAAATCGGATTTCCGTAGAGATAACTAATCATCCTGGAAAAATTAAATTACGCTTTCAAGGTAGGAGGCATTCGTTTGTACTGCTTGGGGCTGAGAACTATTAACAACTTCAGACAAACGGAGGGAGGCGAGGCCATGGCAAGGCAGCCGTGACAGGAGGACAGAAAGTTCCCAGTACAGTGTGGTGTTAACACCCCCTTGTCCTCCCCCGCTACCTGACATAATACAAAAACCACTAGCCTTGAGCGCTTCTTGCCCCAGGGAGTTTAACGAGTTGGGGGTACGGGGACTGTAGGGTTAGCGTTGTATTGTAGCGGCGCCTATCTAGCAAAACGTTTTGCTAGAAACGTGTAGTAATAGAAAGAAAAACAAATATTAGGCTGGAATGAAATAATTTAGAGCAAAATATCATGTCCAGTAAAAAATGTTATATATATATATATATATATATATATATATATATATATATATAAGTTTGGTAGGAAGTGGGAGGCAACAAGGACTGGAATGGGGAGCGTGAGAAGGGGTGGGGAAGTAACAGCTGTGTGGGCAGCCAGGCGCCTCGTGATATGCTCCAGCTGAAGGAAGGGCCCTGAACGTACCCGAAGCACGTTTGAAAAAGCAGTCTGGATAATAAGAACTTTTACATTATGATTCTCCCATTTACATTATTTTTCTATTCCGGTGTGCAGTGGGGAAGTTTTCTGTGTGAGGGTGGTTATGGAACCTTCGTACTGCTTGACTAATTATCTCGAGGTACCTCAAGGAAGGTTTTGAAGCGCTTACATGTAAAACAGAGTGGTAGGCCCTTATCACTTGAGACGGGACTTAAGGATGTGTGGATGCACTTGGTCCGTCTTCAGTAAATGGACACGATATCAAAAACATCGAAGATTTATCATTTATACTAACTGCTCGAGAAAAGTAGAAGGACCCTAAACCCAAACAGATACTGAAGTGGCGCCGCGCTGTACGATGTATGAAGAGCACCAGCCTGGCTTTCAATGGCATGTTACGACCACCTCACACTGGCTCTAACATCATCACTCGCTCCTTCCCTTACAGTGTATCGCACCACTTCACTATCCATCCATTACTAACCTACTTTATTTCTTGACATCAATACTATTTACAGTACTAACTGATGTATCAATGGGTCATATAAAGTTTATCATGTTCTCTTCAAGCTACCTACATCTCCCTACCTCTCACCTTGACTGAACTGTGCTCTGGTCCCGAGAAACAATTTATTCCTGAATAATGTTCCAATCCCCTAAATAAAGAAGTTTGAAATGCTTTCCGATGTACGAATTTGGTAGAGTGATACCTAAACCATCTATAATTAACAGATAAACAACAACGTCTCAGGTTTACTCATAAATAGAGCAATATCAGAGATTTTGAGTCTATCACCAATCAAATGTATATACTCATCATTAAAATACATTACAGTGCATACATGCTCAAACTTACAAACCCTGTTGACAATGATTAAGTGGGAGCTTTGACTGCGATCACACTGCCATCAGGGGCTTTCTTTTGCCTATGCCATTTCAGCTATGCAATAATACTACTTATAAGAAGAGACTGCGTCATACGCGCGTCCTAGAGGCGAGGTCAGGTGCCTCCCGCCTCCAAATCCCGGTCGTAGTATCCAGACACGCCCTCCTCGCAAAGATCCATCGTTGTCACTTCATATTATTTCATGCCTACTGATTACATATCAAACTACACTTTTTTATGTTAAAAAGATTTGATAAATATTTCCAGAAGACTGAAATATATGTAGTGAAGGGCACATCAAATGGGCACCTTTGCTATTCGATGTATATCATTATTATTATTATAATACAACTATAGGATCCTTTTACGGGGCTCCTGCACCTTCGAGGCTGCACTCTACGCATGAACAAGGAAATGGCTGACTACTATGGGGCGAGAGGTCCTCGATGAAACTATACCTTCTTTCGGTCCACAGACGATGAAACAAGCCCACCAAAGGTGACTTATTTACTCGTAGTGTTACCATTAGCAGGTAAAAGCCATCAATTCTACTTTCCACCGATTAACGTGGTGAGCTCTTCGCAACCGCGATTATATGTTGGCCAAAGGACTAATCAATACGCGCTCGTAAGCGTAAAATAAAAATGAACACTATTTGTAGCAGCAGGACCCAGAGTCTGAAGGTCAGGGCCAGCCAAGGCCGCCGGGCCGCACCATCTCTACACACGCCCATTCTATGAGGCCACCTGCGTTGCTGCCTAAAACCTACTCGACCACGATGCGTTGTCAACAAAGCACTCGACCTTGGTTGTAAAGACGTGAAAGGAACCACTGAAGATGAAAGTGGAGTAAGAGTGTGTCTCTTCCTACATCTCAAACAACCATGGACCTTTCAGTAGTCCAATACTTGGAAACAAACCAAACTATAACAATGAGCTCAGCCCAATCACCTAGGTGATTCTAACGCGTGTGCAGATCAATAAATTTGCTTACTTAGTACACTTCAGGGTAAGTAGTTTAAGATAACTACAGTGAAGCCAGTTCACAAACTCTTGATAATCAAATTAAAAGCGTTCATTTATACTCATGCATCACAATGAATCTTCGTATCTTTACTTCAACCTTCCCATACGGCAACAAAGCAGGATTAGATCTAATGTTGCGAGACTATCTGGCCACAACCAACCCAAAGGTCTTTCTTGATAATCATAGTAACGACTTGATGGTAATGCCAACTCGTGAACAGATGATGCACACTTCGTATCTGAATTCTACCACCGAACAGTAAAGATAAACCCTGTGAGAGAGATACCGATTCGAGAAAGGACAAGTTGACAACTTGAGATGTCATTCTGGCCTGCGGTATGTTCAGCATTACCATAACGGAAACCTTTCTCGGCTAATGATACCTATTCTTATCCGTAAACTACTGAGTGACAGATTCAATAAACTACTGAGTGACAGATTCAACCTTGTTTAAGGAACTCACTGTTGAAGGTAATCTGTAAATGGCGTCACAGAAGGGCGACCATCGCGGGTTCTACCGATCAATAATATGTCGGTGCTGGTGTCCCTACCCAATCAGGCTGAGAGTAGTGGCCCACGCCATAGTCGAATGCCTTCTTAGAACACCCGTTATATGCACTGTCATTCAACCAATGTATGATGATTCTATGTTAAGTAATCCAGACATACAGCAATCTACTGCGTGTAAGAAACACTTTTAGCGTATTACTTGACAGCCACATAAAGGCCGTCGCTCTAAATATAACAGGAAATGAACCAACAGTTTAGTAATAATTTATGAATAAATTTACACAACACCAAAATATGTAACTAAGTTCATGAAAAACAGCTGATAATAATATAAGCAATAAACTATGCCATGATTACAATAATTTGAATCACTTTACCGGCATTAAATGAACTATCGAGTCTCGAAGCCAAATTTGATTAATTGATTTACACAAACTCAGTGAACAAAAATTAATTGAGATGATTCCCTCACATCAATTTTTACTGTCTGAACATGATACACAATTCAAAACTCTACGGATGCAGTAAAACTCATTTACTCTAAACGTACAGTACTCAACACTAATGTAACATATGGTCTAATATAGTTTACGTTTACCAACTGCTTTAATATTTCTTACATAAGTAGGGTATGTCCACAAGCTATGTGGAAATACAGTTTCACTTATTCTGAATTTACACAGTCATCAGCAAGGAAGTTAATATTGTCCTAAAGATTATTATGCTAATTTTTCTTAGAAAGCTCAGTATTTTCCATTCATGAAGCATTATAATGATGGCATTTTCCCCAGTATATAAATATACACCGTGGTGAAAAAAAAATACAACCTTACTAACACGAATTGTTCAAAAATAGTTTCAAACATTCATATACATACATAACTCGGGAACTATTCAGGGAAGGGAGAAGGAGTTGCCCTTCATAACACACAGCACCCATTACATATATTTCAAATGCACTTTGCTTCACAACTCGTTACATTATCTTCAGTTAATAAGTATGAGATTCATTATAACATGCTTCACACAAAAAACTGAATAAATCAAAGAAATCTGACCTTAATTTGGAAGTTTAAATTAAGGTAGGGAAAAAGAAAATTCCGGCTCCTGTACCCAAACGCATCGGCCCTCACGTTCCTATTACAGTCTTTGTGGCGCTGCCTCTATGCTGCTCGACTTCTGAGAAACTTTATGACTTGGCCGTTGCCGCAAAGGTTTTCAGATAAAGAGGCAAAACAGTCACCATCATCTTGGTTTCCGCGAAGACCACCAACGCATCTGCCAATATCCCTGGAACTTCTGCTTATGACTGGGATCTGCGCCATATAGGTATATTCCATTAACCCACTGCGCAAGTCTGAAATTCCTACAATGTTTGAAGTGTACTGGAATGTACCATTTGTAATGGGTACTGCCCCATTCTGGGAAACTGCAATGATACCCTGTGCCGTTCGGGAATTCCAAAGCAAAGTAATTGGAAATCATATTAACACATCATATTTGCTATAATTACAGTCGGACTTCGTGTAATTAATTGTCTCCTTGAGAACACTTTAACATTTAACAAAAACTTCCCTCTGGGTATTCCATGGGACTCGAATACCGAGTTTTATAAGGCAGTTCTTTTTTACATGTTGAAGAATCCATTCACGGACGAAAGTCCACATTAAGGCTGAGCCTTGACTGAAATACTGAGAGATTAAAGCACCTGCCAAAATGGCAACAATAAAATCACGTCTGATATGGAGGTTCGTCTTTCTTACTTCTATGAGAGAATTCGGTACATAAAACCAAGTGGTTTTACATTACCTTCCTATATTACATTATCCTACCACATAAACTTTATGAAGCACCACAAAGACAACAAATACGGGAATATGAGAATGAACCTGTACTTCCAAATAACAATGGTTACGATTATACCTTTGCACCTAAATTCGTCTCCATATCTATATAACATTCCTATATATATATATATATATGAAGGTTAAATCGCACTTCAGTAGTTCATAGTTTTATTTAACATGCACTTTATCTACACATGTATGGCACGACTAGTTTCGCGGAGACAATCCGCCTCTTCAGGTGCCAATAATCCACATAGTTATTTAAATCC
>JAYMFT010142471.1:2500-12795 GCA_038088735.1 Panulirus argus
TCCCGGCCTTGGTGGGGACAGTTGTACACACACACACACAGACGCCAGTACTTTCTCCTGTCCACTGCCTCTGGTAGATCATCTACCCCATTCCCCGTCCCTCCCCGTCTAGTTTATTCCCTCAGCCGACAATGGGTTCCCGTAGACAGTAAGAATGTGCATATATTTATATCTGCTCTCTCCCCGTCTCCCATCTCGTTGTTTGGTCTGTATCTCGTCGGAACGAATCTCGGGTCCCTTCTTCTGCTGATGCGGCGGCGCCTCTCTGTCTGTCTGTCTGTCTGTCTCTCTCTCTCTCTCTCTCTCTCTCTCTCTCTCTCTCTCTCTCTCTCTCATCCCCTTGAGGCACTGAAGAGGAGCGGACCTAACTTTACCGACGACGTAAGGGTTCGTGCAGGTTAGCGAAAGTCGGATTCAAAGTCGGGTTGTTTTTAGCATTTTTTACACGGAGTCGGATTTAGCGAAGCCACGAAGCAGCAGGGGATCCATGAAATGTTTGCTAGGGGTTGTCCAATTTGAAATGAGGTTTGGAAGATCTGAAAACTGGACTCATGATTACTGTTTACTCTCTTGTTTCGTGCCAGTCTTAAGTCAAAGTATAAGTCATTTCTGTGAACATAGAATTATATGCAATAAACAGTTAACGGTCAGCTGTCTGTATCGTGTGAATAATATGATATTGAGATCAAATTTCTTTAAAATTGAACATTTTTCTATTATATGAGGCGGCGTTTTCAGGAAATGAGTGGGGGAAAAATGGTCTCAATTGGCCTGAGGAAAAATATGAATGATGCGAAATTTGACCTTCCGGTTGGTGCAACGAGTGAATTAGATTATGAGTGAAAGAGAAGAGAGTCAGGTTTATGAATGGTTTCCGGTGGGAAGGAGCGTGTGTGGTTGGGAGGCGCGCAAGAGCAAAGGGGGGCATACGAATGGTATCGACAATGAAGGAGTGCGTGTGGTTGGGAGGAGTACAGGAGAAAATGGCAGGAGGTCAAGAAAAAGGCAACACTGGGAGAATTAAGTTGGTGACGCCGTCATCGTGCCTTGAATACTGTTGGTGAGAGCGTCATCCTGTCAACAGGCTGTTGGTGAAGTTCTGTTGGTGATAACGTCATTGTGGCTTAACGACGATGGTGCAGGAGTGTTCGCGATGGCATCACCGCGTGTCTGAAGCCTCGTCTCTCATCCAGTCGGCGTCAACAAAATATATGTGTCTGTGGGTGAGATACGTTTAGCCTTTTGTGACACCGGTGGATGATTAGAGTGTGTCAGATGGATGAGTCATCCATTTGCTCGTGGATGAGGAAGAGGAGGGGCTGGGGGCAAGGGTGATGTGCATCGGGTTTGTGGGAGGAGACGTCTAGAGGCGGTCCCGGCAGGGAGGCTGGGACGGGACGCCATAGCAGCAATGTCCCGGGAACATATATGGGTGGTTCAGAGGCTTTGTTCTGACGCGAGAGTCGCTTCCTCGGTCTCCACAACACCCACATCTTTACCCTTCAAGGTGGCTTGCTGGCACCTCGCTTATTTTGCCACCCAAACCTTTTTAAAGTCCATAACTTTCCTGTCACGAGAGAAGGCCCTGATGTAGTGTACATCCCAGGCCAGATAGGCTGTAGCGTGGACATCAGAAGCACTCGAAAGACTAGACTGAACAGGTATTCAGAATAGATGAACTTAAGTCACACAGGTGGACTGGGAGGGCCCTATGTAGTCAGAATATCGATTCACACATCTATGGTTGGGTCAGGAGAAGGCTTTGTATGTAACAGGCCATTCCTCAAGGACAGGTCCGTGCTGGTGTTTACTGTGATGGTTTCCTGAAGACTTTGCTTGGTCCGTCTCTAGAGGAAACGCTTCTAAACTTGGGTGAAAATTGTGAGTGTTTCTGATTGGCGTTCTCAGTTCAGATGCCACAGAGTTCCTGCGTTGGGACGTGTGTGTGTGTGTGTGTGTGTGTGTGTGTGAAGACAATGATGCCACCCCCCTTCTTGTTCCTGATTTTACTGCAGTGTTGGTGCGCTCTGTAGCGTGACCTGGTGCAGTGGGGGGAGGAGGTGGGAGACTTGAGGACCTGGTCATCGTGACCTAGGGAGGGACCCGTGCCCAGAAGGCAACCTGGCGATACTGTAAACAATAACAATCCTCCACAGGTGTCATGTTACACTGGCGGGCCTCGTATATTCAATCTATAAATATAAAACGCTTCATTTATCATACTTTATGTCCATCACATGCTTTTAATGGATGCTTAAATTCACATTTGAGTTTTGACATGAGCCAGTTTGTAGATCTCTGCTGCGTTGCTGTCATCTGGTCTCAGCTGCCATATTGCTCTCACATGGTCTCTGCTGATATGTTACTACCACTTAAGCTGTCTTGTTCTCTCTAGCTGTGACACATTAACTCCCTACTTGAAGACCTGCATTATCCATGGTAGTAACAGTAGTGGAACTCCTTCCGTAAATCGTATTATTACCATTCCTTCCTATATCCTATATCTGCTTACGGTGTGGAACCTGAGCTTCCTATATCAAGAAATATACGGTACTTTTGTGTTGACGGACCAAGAGCTATTTTCACATATAATGGGGTTTAATTTTCTTCTGTTCATAGTCGTTTTAAAACACTTTTTTAATACAAACCTTCGTTCTCCGTGTATGTTTTATGTAATGGAGGTTTAATTGGGTTTGTTACCCTACAAGTTTTTTTCCAGATCTGGTTCTTCAACCCTCGTCCCTCTTTCCAGTCCATCTCTGGACATATGCCGCTGCCAGTGGGCACAGTGGGAGCCAGAAGTCTTCGCCTCGTCGCGTGTGTGATTGTATATGGTAATGGCCTCCCAATGGGGCTTGGGCGCGGCTAATCCGTTTGCTGGGGGGATAAGGCGCCACAAGAGGGACTGGTAGAGAGGGAGGCTGTCCAGGCCACTTCATTGGCTCCAGGGACTCGTATGGCTGCTGGAGGCCAGGATGGGCCGGGGGAGAGGTGGTTAGGTCCAGAGGGTTGTGTCCTCGGGTCGGATTGTGGTCGCGCCGTTGGTGAGGGTGGAAGACACCCTCCTCGCTTCATTGCTTCGACTCCTCTTGCCTCATGACCTGGACTCCTCTTGCCTCATGACCTGGCCTCCTCTTGCCTCATGACCTGGCCTCCTCTTGCTTCATGACCTGGACCCCCCTTTGCCGCCTCATGAATCAGTCTCCAGCGGGACGGATTGGAGTGAATCGTTGGCTGGTGAGTCATAGTGGTCGAGGAGAGCGGGAGGTGATTCAGTGATCTGATTCGTAGCCCTGCAACTAAGGAAGGGTCCCAATATATATATATATATATATATATATATAGATATAGATATAGATAGATAGATAGGTAAAGCTGGGTCTTGGGGTCGTGAGGTTTGCTGTTGAGCCGTTGTGTTGAGAGAGGTTCTCGAGACGGGTTCGTGAAGCCGTTCCGACGGAGTTCGAGACCCCTGTCTGGCCGACCGGACATCGACGCATGTTTATTGGCAGACGATACAGCATTGTTGCTATTTTAAAGGGGATTTTTTTTTCTCTCTCTTTTTCCTCTCTCATGTGGTCGATTTTTACGTTTAAATCATGAATTTTTTGGCACAGTTCGAGCGTTGTTCGGGTAATGACGAATGGGATCGGTCCCGCTCTTGAGACTTGGGAGTTGACGAATTGAGGAATCAATTCCTTCCCCCCCGGCGTGTGTGGTTCAGCTTGAAAGAAGTCTGCCTCGCATGGAGTCATGCACGCCGTCATGCCTCGTTCCCTGAAACACACACACACACACACACCCGAGTAATACACAGTTTCAGAGGTTTTGCCAACAGCAACGAACTAGGGTAGAAGGACTAAGGAAGCAGGAGTTAAAGAGAGATTTGATCGTACCAGTTTTTTGACAAAGTCGTCTTCGGTGGGAAGATAATCCCTTTAGCAGATCCTGTCGAGTAGACGCGCACACACATACACACACACACACACACACACACACACACACGCAGACGCAGACGCACAAGACGAATCATTGTGGGGGCGCCGGGAAGGTGTTGGGGAGAACGGGGGAGCTTCAGGTTGGGGGAGATGCAGGTTCTGGCGCCCCCACCTGGGGAGAGGAGGAGGAGCATGACTTCGCTCACCCCAGCTGCATACAACATCCCGAGGGGCAACTCCGACCACCAACTGGACTATGAAATTTTTTTTTTTTTACGTAAATTCCTTTCGAGTCGAAAAAATGATTTACATATTCACGTCCCTCGCTGTAAATTCAAATTAGGACTACATTACTGGAGGTACGTTCGAAAATGATGTATTTTATGTAAATAGGTGTGAGTGGAGGGCAACCGTTGCTCCCAGAAATAAACCATCTCGATTTTTTTTTTCATTTATTTGTGAATGGATGAATAAATTGCTTGATGGTCTCGCAAAGCCAGTGGTTGGAAGGCATTCGTAAATGAACGAAGCGACCCATTGCCTTGTGAAGCCTCGACGGAGCAAATGGCTTCAAGGAATTCATTTATGAATGAAGCATTTTGCTTGCTGATTGGATGGAGGGGGGGGGGGAGAGAGTCCGGGGGCCTCCCCAGGACCGACCCCAAAGTCTTCAGCAGGGAGGTGCTGGTGCGCGCCAGGACAGAACCATCCTCAGACATGTTCTCAGAACCGGTTCTTCGGCCTCTTGCCCAAATGGGGGTAACACGGCACAGAAGAGAAAATCTTTTACTCGTAAAAGGAAATCTTGCAGACAACTAGGGGTATGGCATATATATATAATATATAGATAGATAGATAGATAGATCTATTTCATACATATTCGCCACTTGCCGCGTTGGAGAGGCAGCGTCAAGAACAGAGGACTGAGCCTTAGAGGGGAAAAAATCCTCACTTGGCCCCCTTCTCTGTTCCTTCTTTTGGAAAAGTAAAAACAGGAGGGGAGGGTTTCTAGCCCCCACGCTCCCTTCCCTTTCAATCGCCTTCTACGGCACGCAGGGAATACGTGGGAAGTATTCTTTCTATATATGGGCTCTGATTATGGGAGATTTGATTGAGCGCTTGCATACGTTTATGATCGTTTTTTTAACAAGTTAAAGCAAAGTTTGTGATCACCTAAAATGATCAATGATTAATCTCTGGTGCGATTCATTGTAGGGCGCTTTATCAATAGTTTAATTCATGCGTTTGAGATCATTTCTAGCAAAGCAGGATTTGTGATCACCCAGAATGATCAGTAAGATTAATCTGTTTTTTTATTGTGATCACCCAAAATGAGCAGTGAATAATCTGAGCTTTTGATTATCACCCAAAACGAGCAATGATTAATCTGAGGTTTTGATTGTGATCACCCAAAACGAGCAATGATTTATCTGAGGTTTTGATTGTGATCACCCAAAACGAGCAATGATTAATCTGAGTTTTTTTACTGTGATCACCCAAAATGAGCAATGATTAATCAGGTTTTTTTTTATTGTGATCACCCAAAATGAGCAGTGATTAATCTGAGTTTTTTTTTTATTGTGATCACCCAAAATGAGCAATGATTAATCTGGTTTTTTATTGTGATCACCCAAAATGAGCAATGATTAATCTGTTTTTTTATTGTGATCACCCAAAATGAGCAATGATTAATCTGAGGTTTTTTATTGTGGTCGCCCCAAAATGATCATTCGGATTAATCTAAGGTTTCATTCACTGGGAGGTGAGGAGAAAGGGGGGGGGGAGGGGTTGGCTTTGAAAGCAAAATAGTGATCACGCAGAAAAATAGTGATCAATAAGATTAACCAGAGATCAATTAACCGGGATAGGATGTGTGTGTGTGTGTGTGTCGATGGTGGGGGGAGGGGGTTGTCGAGGGCATAAATTAGCCACGGTAATTTGTTGTTGATACCTCTGGTGAGTCAGAGAACCGGTTTCGACCAGCACCTAACGCCGGGCTTGGCTGGGCGGAGAACGCCAGGAGATGGAGGAGAGAGAGAGAGAATGAAAGATAGAGAATGAGAGAAAAAGTGAGCGAGAGAAGAGAGTGAGCGAGGAGAGAGAGAGAGAGAGAGAAGAGAAAAAAGAGAGAATCGTAAATAAGGACCACTTTTTTGTCTCAAAGCTATTAGATTGGGTAGAATTCTATGGGGCGTTTAGACTCGCTTTAAATGCTTTGTTCTGTGTGTGTGTGTGTGTGTGAAAACTAGCAAGAAATTTAATAGATGTTTTTGCGTTTAAAACTTAAACTGGAAAGAACTTTTTTACACAGCTTTTTTGCGTTTAAAACTGGTAAATTAGGAAGAGCGTGGAGTGTTTACGTTTAAAACTATTAAACGAAGAATTCAAAATACCTTCTTTTTTTTTGCGTTTAAAACGGGTATACTAAAAAGAACTCGAAAGACCTATGCGTTTAAAACTAGACTAGGCAGAACTCCATTCACGAAAAAATTTTTCGTTGTTTGTATTTCCCGTTGGGTAATTTATGCACCGATCAGTTTATGATATGGTGAGTGGGGCGGTGGTGACTGGGGGGGTGGTGAGAGGGATGGTGATTAGAGGGATGGTGGTGAGTGGGGTGGTGGTGAGTGGGGTGTTTGTGTTAGGAAGTAGAAACATGTAATGGTCAGTGTTCGGTTAACCGGATTTCCGGATATTCTGAGATCTTTTTCAACCGGATTTCGGATACTGTGTGCCCTAGTTAACCGGATGTTAATTATGGCTACCTGGTGTCTCCAGACGTGTCCTGGTAACCAGTGGTGTAACCAGACGTGACCTGGTGTAGCCAGATTTGTCCTGGTGACCAATGGTGCAACCAGACGTGCCCTGGTGAGCAGTGGTGCAACCAGACGTGTCCTGGATGACACAGGGGGTTAACAGAGCGTCTACAGACCCCATCCCCCACAACCCCCCTCCCTCCCCCCCCCCTCCCCCATGTGGAGGTGACCAGCATAGCGAGGTTGGGCTGTTCCCGTGTGTGCACTGTCTGCCTCTTCCCCCTTCCCCACTGGGCTCCCTCTCCCCGCTTCTCTCCCCACCTATGAAGCTCCTCCTCCCCCTTCCCCCCTCCCCTTGCCCCCCCACCCCAGCCAATAATTGTATGCCGGTTTTTGCCTGGTGCAAGCAAGCAGGCGGGCAGGCGAGCAGGGGGTATTTCTGTATTGTTTCCGCATGAGTGCTTGCCCTGCCCCGTGCCTCTCCCTCTCCATCTCGCTTCTTGCTCCCTCCCACCTACCTCCCTCCCTCCCGCTAACGCAATCTAGCGCAGACCAGAACAGGTTAATGGGCCAAATCCTCCTCCTCCTCCTCTCCCGCCGCTGCTTCTGCGTCTGATGTGCTTTTTCCTCGGTCTGTTTTGTCTTTTGTTTCCTCTGTCGTCTTTTTGGCCCGTTCCTTGTTCCGCCGCCCTGCCGGACATGCCTCTCGTTTCCTGTCGCCTCGGTCCGTTCCGTGTTCCTTGTTCTTCTTCTTCCTGTGTTGTCTTCTTGGTCCGTTCCGTGTTCCTTGTTTCTCTCGTTTCCTGTGTCTCCTTTTTGGTCCGTTCCTTGTTCCGCTGCTTTTCCTTTCCTTTATTCGTTCCCTGTGTCTCTATGGTCCGTTCCTTGTTCCGTTGCCTTCCCTTATCTTCGTCTCGTTTCCTGTGTCTTCTTGGTCCGTTCCTTGTTCCGCTGCCTTCCCAAACTTTGTTTCCCATGTCTCCTTCTTGGTCCATTCCTTGTCCCCCTTACCTTCCATTACATTCCTCTCGTTCCCTCTGTCTCCTTCTTGGTCCAGCGTGCCAAACCATCTCAAGGGTTTGCCCCGCCCCTTGGCGTGGGCCCTGGCTTCCAGAGACAGGAGACTTACCCTCTCATGGATCACTACTTGCTCTTCATTCAAATCCTTTTTTCCGACGCGCGACCTCAACCCGTCTCTTTACACGCTGGGCGTACCTTCTTGCGATGGGTTGAGAGGTTAGGGTACGTGGGTTTGAATCGACGTAGTATGAGGTTTGATTAGGTTGGTGTAGGGTTGGGTTAGCTGTGATGATAGTAGCCTTGAAAACCTCTTGGAAGAATTGGTTTCCTTGTTTGGTTGTAAGAGAAGCATTTGTCTCCATCTATATGAGTCAAGAACAGTGTGTGTTTACGACGAGGTTGGCTGGCTCTGTGTCGCACTTAGTGGGTGAAGTTTGGCGTGCCCAAAGGCGAAGTTCTTGTGCTCAAGTGCGGGAAGCTTTGGAGGTGAAGTCATCGTTCTGGAAGTATGGAGGAGTTCTTGTGCCTGGAAGAGTAGAGCCATCGTTCTTGAGGTGTGAGGTTTCCATGCTAGCCACTGAGACAGTGACCAAGCCTTCGGGTATAGGGCAAACATGGAAGCGTAATGGCCAGGTCGCGTGTCGGTGCGGTAGTGTGCGTGTTGAGTGGCTAGTGTCTGCTACCTCATGCCCGGTAGGGGGCTCGCTAGGTCCCCCCTTACTGGCCAGGGATGGCGATGGATCAGGGACGGGGATGTAAGTGGACTGGTGGACAGGTCTGGGTAGTAGTCGGGTGTCGTATGACAGGACTCTTCACACAGTGGACGTTAGGATATGGTACGCAGGAAGAGGAGGGAGAGAGATAAGGGGAGGTGGTTGGTGGATAGGCGGGTCACCTAGATGGATTGGAGTAAAGGGTAGAGAGATGGAAGGGATTACATGGGAGAGGCAGGATGGAAAGTTTGGAGACTGAAGGAGAAGCGAAGGAAATTAGTAGGTGGGGAGGCCAGATAACAGGAGACCTTATGGTCTATGACGAGGGTATCTGCTGGAGGACAGTCCTTGGAAAAGGCAGACAACAGAAGACCTGATGGTCTATGACGAGGTCATCTGTTGGAGGACAGTAAAGGTACCCTACACTCTTACTCTATATAGATGAGACGGAATAGTAAAGTCGAAGGCTCCTACGAAGCAAGGGAATGTGAGGCGAGGCGGATGGAAGTGAGAGGGAGGCGTCTTGGAGGGAGAAGAGTGAGGGAGTGAGTACCAGCGGGAGGGAAGGTGGGAGGGTCAGTCAGTATAACTGAGGATGGCCAGGTAGGCAGACGGAGAGACACAGGAGAGATGCCCTACTGTGAGACCCGCCAGGGATGGCTCCTCCCATTGGGTTAGGAGAACTCACCATTTTAGGGGGAGGAGGAGAGTTGTCTACGGGTGTATTAATGCCGAGCGTAGGGTACTGCTGCGTCGCGTAGCGCAGGGCAGGTGTTTGGAAATGGTGGCAGTAACACAGGGATGTATTTGGACAAAGAGTTGTAGGTGTTTGAGGAAGAAGAAAGGAGACTTTATAGCAGTACTGCTTCAAGTTGTATGATTACTGAGGAACCTAAGATTAGAATGAGCTAACACTTTACGGCGTTATCTGCATATATCTGAGTATCTGTAACCTGCAGTTCCCCATAGTACAATTGCAAGCCAATAGAAGACGTAGAGAGTTTGGACTCCCGTGGTGTACCGGTTAGCGTTCCTGACCGTGTGGCATTCACGGGCCACATCCAGGGTCGAGCATGGTATGGGTTCGAATCCTAGTTACTGCAGTCGGTCCACTGTCAACCCAGCTCTTCTTCATCCACCCAGCTCTCCTAACGATCCATGAGGAGGTTTTCTGCAGGAGGACGATACATGGGAAGGAACCGATAACAGAAGACCTGTTGGTCCATGAGGAGGGCACCTGCGTTGATGGAAATAGGACAAACAGGGAAGATAGACTGATGCAAAGTAAAGGCAAGATAGATGGAGAAAATAGGAGGGCACTGAAGGAAGAGGGAGCAAGTTAGGGAGATGGAAACGATACGGGGATTAGAATGGTTTGAGGAGATGGAGTGTAGGGATAATCCAGCCTTGGGTGGTTGGTGAAGCGACCTCTGTCTTGACCCGGGCTGACGGAGGGTGTTAGACAGGGGTCACCATGCCCCCTCCACACTCCTTCCGTCCTCTGTTTCCTGTCTAGTACTGGAGAGAGAGAGAGAAGACAGAACTAACCGGTCACAGCTGCCGGGATAGACAGAAGCGTCCTCCTCCGTACGGGGAGGGCACCACAAGCCCAGTTGTCTCTTGGTGAACTGGTTGAGCCACAGACCCGGGTTGTGGGTCCTACCAAGGGGGTTCGGAGGTGGTCTCCGAGGGTTTCTAGGTCCCTGCACGCACGAGCCACATTTTCTTCGGTCATCGGGGACATAGAAAATGGCTTGAGTGTCCCCTCCTGGACATGGACGGTGCAGGAAGTCCCGGTTGTGTATAGTGCCCAGTAGTCTGCTCTCTCTCTCTCTCTCTCTCTCTCTCTCTCTCTCTCTCTCTCTCTC
>JAYMFT010142482.1:0-12795 GCA_038088735.1 Panulirus argus
TATATATATATATATATATATATACCTCGCAATAAAAAGAGAGGCATTCGCGCTGAATGAGACTATCAGAAGCAATTTACAGACATAACGCCGGCTTAGCCGACCTCATCAACCGGATACAGACGTCCAGATATAGACTCCAGGACTCTCCTACTCTTCCTAGGCAGACGCAGAGGTTCCCGCGTCCTAGTCCGTCCCAGGGCTCACCGTGTGTGGCTCGACTGGAAGGCGGAGCGATTGATCTTGACCTCAACTACTCCCTCCTTTCCTCCCTTCTCCATTTCCCTCCTTTTCCATCCTCACACTATACCTAGGTGGGTTCAGCGAGCCAGACATATGATCTCCACTCTGAGCCCTAACCATAACAATTATTTAACTGTGTTTAGCATGATTCTTTATGAAAAAAAAACTAACAAGTCGAAATAAGTGAGTCTGACTTTGGATTTCAGTAAAAAAGTGCATTAAAATAGTCTGCCAAGCTTTATATATATATATATATCCAGGCATGCATGGAGGGAGGAGGATATCGTGCAGACGAGAGCAAACAAAAGCAATAATGATCGGACATAATAGCGGCTTAAGCAACCTGATCACCCTGATTTCTGGGGAAATCACTTCGTTAAGGCTATTTCTGAAAAATTCCACACACCCCTCCCCTTCCTCAGACCCACCCAAACTTTGCGAGGGGGGTAAATAATAACATTTTTCAAAGGGGGGGGGGAGGGAAACTCTGAATCAAAGAAGAGAGAGAGATTTGCGCAGAGCCAAAATTACGACCTGAAGAGGAGAGACGCCGCGGGTCAAACGGGCAAAAAATAATAATGTTTTTCTCTCGATTTTTTGTTTTTCGGTGAACGTTCTGTTATACTGATTTCTCTCTCTCTCTTTCTCTCTACGAGGAGTCGGGGGTGATTTGTTCATAGCAATTTCAATACAATATAACGCTGTACTTGACGTATGTACTCCTCATGTCCACGTGAACTGGCTTGCTTGCCACCAACTACACATGGAAGACACCCGGCCCTGAAGATCCGTTTTTCCTGCCGGGGTAAAATGTATCACGGATGCCCCAGTGAGGTGTATATCGAACCGGCGACGCCCTACGGGTACAACATGAGGTCCTGTGGCTTCCTGGGCACGGCGTCTGTTTGACATGAGTCACTGAAAGGCAACAAGGGGGACTACAGATGGTCGCGTCCCCCTCACTACTAACACATATGGCGTGGGAGTGGAAAGATTAATAACATAAAAATCCAATGATTTGCTCTAAGGGCAGGGCAGGGCAGGTCTCAGGTGAGAGTGTGGTGGGAGAGGGGGCGTGGGGAGGAGGAGGAGGTACGGGGCGGGGAGTGTGGGAGAGGTGAGAGTAAGGTGATGCTGGGAGAGAGAGGGGGGAAGCGGAGAGCGAGGGCAGGCCAGTGTGTGTTGACCCCTCGCTTGACGTGGTGCTCGCCTCTCCCTGCTGCCTCTTAGGCGCCGCCCCGTAGTTCCCCTCTCCCGCCCTCCAACACTGACGACGCCACGCCCTCCAACCGCCCACGCACCATACCACCACGCCCTCCAGCAGCCACATCCCCGCCTCCTCCCACGCCCCCAGCGCCTCATAACTCACCTAGTGACCGAGATAGACGGAATTCCGGCTCATTTATAACCATTTCTCAGTAAGGATATAAAGTGCATTTATCATTCGGCTTTAAATAAGTACCGGAACACTGAAGGAAAACACGTTACTGATGTAGTAGAAACAGATGAATGTCGACATGTGTTCACCCAAGGGGTTCGGATCCCTTGCCAGTGACGGTCACGGAGTTTATATAGAATTCTCGTAGTTTGAAATTAGCGGTTCGATCCTAAGGTGTTTGTTTGTGTGTGAGAGTGGCCAGTGGTCCATCCAGGAGACGCCCCGGCCCACCGGCATGTGACTGCGTTGACGGTGACGGCAAGTGAAGCCACAGGTAGCGTGACGCACACGTCGGGGATGGCGGGTGTTACGGAGAGCGTCGCCGTGACGCCGTGGCCAGGAGAGGTGTTCTCCAGCTGGGACTACAACATGAGCTGGGATAACAACACCAGCTGGGACTATAACACGAGCTGGGAGGGGGGCGGCGGCGGCGGCGGCTGGGACAACAGGAGCCAGGAATGGCGGTCGGAACTGTACGCCATCGACCACATCCAGTTCTGGGTGACCCCGGTCCTGGTCATGTTCGGGTGCGTGGGCAACGTGGTCAGCGTGTGGGTCTTCCACTCGACCAAGCTGCGGACGCTCAGCTCCTCCTGCTACCTGGCCGCCCTGGCCGCCTCCGACACGGGGTTCCTGGCGACGCTCCTGCTGGTGTGGCTCTCGATGGTCGGGCACGACCTGCTGAACCAGCCCGGCTGGTGCCAGGCCATCAACTACGCCATCTACGTCACCACCTTCCTCAGCGTGTGGTTGGTCGTGGCCTTCACGGTGGAGAGATTCATCGCCGTGTGCTACCCTCTCCTGAGGGCCACCGTCTGCACGGTGCGTCGCGCCCGACTCGTCATTCTTCTCTTGACGGCGGTGGCCCTCCTGCTCTACTCGTACCTGCTGGTGGCTGCCGCCCCGGGCCACCACCCGGGGGCGGGCCGCACCATGTGCAAGGTGAGGCCGCAGTACATGCGCCTCGCCACGACCATGAACCACATCGACACGCTCCTCACGCTGGTGCTGCCCGTCCTCACCGTCGTCACGCTGAACGTGCGCATCGCCCGCTGCGTCTGGCACGTCGAACGCCTCCGTCACTCGATGACGCTGGCCCACTGCAACGCCTCGGCCTCCAGCGACGCGAGCCGCGGGTGGGCTGGGTCCGTGGGCAGCCAGGAGGGCGGGAGCAGCGGCTCGGGCGTGGTGGTGGTGGCCGGAGGGCGCGGGAGCCAGACTCCGAGGGTCAGGTCACAGAACAAGGTCACGAAGATGCTCCTCATCATCTCCACCGTCTTCATACTCCTCAACCTGCCCTCCTACGGCATGAGGGCCTACGTCTTCTTCTGGGTGAGCCTCTCCACGCCCCCTCCTGCAGAAGGGTCAGCCCTTACTCTCGAACTCCATCCCCCAACACGCGCTTTACCCAGCACACACCCACGACCCACACTCACTTCGGGGCATCGAACCCCTGTCATTCAGCAGTATACCACAGCAACCACATAACCACATTCAACAGTATACCACAGCAACCACACCACCAAAGAAGAGAGTATCGAACCAAGGTACTTGACGAGTCAGTAGACGTTATGAGCCAAGGTACACTTTTCAGAGGTTTTCAGGTTGACCACATTAAGAGCATCCGTGTGTGTGTGTGTGTGTGTGTGTGTGTGTTGTCGTGGGGAGGGGGAGGGGAGCGACATATACTGAATGACATTTACCAACAACTTAAAAAAAAAACGAATTTAATTTCGCTCCTAACTGTCAGTCAATTGGGTTAGAAATACTAGGAAATTACTGTAGCCTTAAACCCTTGAGCACGTACCGTCGTGCTCAAGGGGTCGTACCGTCGTGCTCAAGGGGTCGTACCGTCGTGCTCAAAGGGGGCGTACCGTCGTGCTCAAGGGGGTCGTACAGTACCGTCGTACCCAAGGGTCGTACCGTCGTGCTCAAAGAGGAAATGACATCACGTGAGGGGTCGAGGCCTGGCACACATTAATTACCAATCAACTCGAAGGTACAGGCGTGAGGCATGAGGCGGCCGAGGCGCAAGCATCTTCAGGCGACGCTCCAAAGCCATGCATAAGCAATGACGTCCCAGCCGCCAAATAATACTACGGTCGCTAGCTTCCCCGAGCGCTGGGTTTTTCGTTCTCTATCAGACTGAGGCGCCAGGCGCACAACAAGTATGGGATATGAATTAAGTACGCTCGCCACGGCGCCCTGTATGCTGTATGATTTTCGCTGTGAGCACATTGTTCACTATTAGCGAGGGCCATGTCGAGGACATGGGGGCCATCCCTAATAAACACTGGGCCTGTCAGTGAAGGGCCAAGTCCCCGGCCATGGCCACTTCTGGTAGGCTCAACTGGGCCAGACACAGCCGGTACCCGACCATCTACCAACCATAGCAAGGGTACATTGGTAGGTATGGTTGCACCGCAGTCTACCAGCGCCCAGGATCGAACCAGTGAGATTAAAATGAGGTCACGCCACCCACTACTATACAGGGGAGAAGCCATATATATATATGAACTACGGGCCAGAGAGATGGTGGGGGAGAACTCACGTTATGCCTGTGAGGGCCAACTGGCTGTCAAAGGAGCGAGAGAGAGAGAGACAGAGAGACGCGGGCCCAGACGACCCGGTCGAGCGGGAGGAGGGGCGGTGGTGGTGGTGTGGACGCCCCGGCATAACAGCCTTAGTCGTTTCGGCTGGAGAAAACAATACATGAAATACCCGTGGCCGCGGGAGATGAAAAGGACAAAAATATAAAACACACACACACCATCACCTTTTTAGCTCGTGTGGCGCCTGTAGGATCAACGGGCGCCGCCTCCGACAGATCCAAAGGAAGAGGAGGGTGGTCGTCTTCCTCTACGCCAGGGGAACAACAGGCTTGGGAAAACATGTAGGTGGGGGTGGTTTGGTGGGTGGTGCGAGAGAAGGCGTGGTCTCTGGGCGTGGCATATACGCCTACAAGAGCCTGGGACACGGTGGGGGGGGGGGATTCAGTTGTCTGAGAACGATCCTTAACATCAGAAGCGGTAAAGGATTTTTCATTTCTTTTTTTTTCTAACGACTGGTTGATGTTGCTTTATGCTACCCTGGTGGTTGATGGAGCTACAACTCACACAACGAACCAGCCACAACCCCTCACCACGAGAAAGAAGTCTTGATAACCATTATTTTACATAACAACACACAATACCCAGTTATCGAGAAGGAAGAATGAATTTAACTGACGTTAATGAAAGTAAACACACCGTGAGGAAGTCAGGCAACATATGGGGCATTGTAAGCTACGCTTGCATTCGTCTACAGACCTCTCTCCACCTACCCACACGATGTGTCGCAGAGAGTGATGAGCGGGAAGAAGCCTTCTGCTTTACTGTCCTACTTCCGTCCACGTAAATGTGCCGGAGGGAATTGTGGGTGTGGGGAGGTGCCTTTTCTGCTTTACTGTCATAATTTCTCATCTACTGTCCTCCACCAGACAACCTCGTCATAGACCATCAGGTCCTCCTCTGTTATCTGGCTTTCCCATATACCTGTCATCCTATTCACAAATCAATTATACATTCCTATGATCCTGCCGTGGTAGTCTTATGTTAATACGCATTCCCATATCCTGCCCCCTCATCAACACTACGTACCTTAACTGAAGACAGTCCACGGGTCTGTGAGACTCTATACACTTACAAGATTCGTATACAATCTACTTCTACAGGTCTACGAGACTCTATACACCTACAAGATTCGTATACAATGTATTACCTTCGTTATTTAAACTTCCTGTGTATATGCAGAAAAAAAAAAAACGTTCGAATAAGTCTATGAGAGTTAGGTCACTACCACTGTGATATTAACGAGGTGTTGCAAGACAGAGGCAAATGCGTTGCGGGCGCGCGCGCGAAGTATATTTGCAACCATGCCAACTTGCAACACCTTATCTCTCTCTCTCTCTCAAACACTGTGTGATACACCGGTGAGCTGTCCCCTGACGGTGTGGTGCTCCTGCCAGCACCCTCCCGTCCCATAACCTCCCTCCACACACACACACACGCACAGACACACGTCCAACAGATGGGTGGCTCTCACAAGCAGCTGATTCAATCCCCGCGCTGTGTAGCCGTGCCCGAGGGGCTGAGGAGAGCTGGAAAAGTAAGAATTATTCCTTTAGACCAGCCAGCCTCCAGCCGCCTCCTTCCCGAGCCCCTGCCCACCGCCACCCTTAAGTGACGTCTCTCCTTTGGACTCTCTTATTTTGCCGCCAATCCCCCCCCGTCCGGCTGCCTGTCTGTGTCTGCCTGTCTCTTACTGCGTCTGCCTGTCTTTCACTGGGTCTGTTTCTATCTATCTTTCACTGTCTGTCTGTCTCTCACTTTATCTTTCTGTCTCTCACTGCGTCTGTCTGTCTGTGTATAATCCACTGTGTCTATGTCTGTCTATATCTCCCTCACTCCGTCTGTGTCTCTCCATCTCTCATTGTGTCTGTGCGTATCTATCTCTCACTGTGTCTGTGTCTGCCTGTCTCTTACCGCGTCTGTCACCCTATATCTCTCACTCACAGTCTGCCTGCGTCTGTCTGTGTCACCCAGCCCTCCCCCCCGCCCTCCAAGCCCCTCAAAACCTCAAGTGAAAGCACCCGTCCGTTTCCCCCTCCCCTGAAGAGCTGATTGACGGACGCCACCTCCTTAACTTCAGCACATCTGTTCACGCGTCAAAAGTTACCACAGCTGGGAGCACATAGTTAGAGTTCCTTTGTAATTAGATTACGACGAGCCGTCTGAACTACGCCTCCTCCTCCTCCTATATACTTAGCCTATCCTCTCTCATCCACCTGTCTTTTAATCCCTGCATATCCTGTCCATCCTCCCTCGTTCCTGTCTCACAACACCTTGAAGACACCTGTCAAATACCCCACGTCCTCTACCTCAGACATCATCTCCAGCCTACCACAGTATCTGCAGGTGCGTGTGTGTGTGTGTGTGTGTGTGTGTGTGTGTGTGTGTGTCTGTCTGTCTGTCTGTCTGTCTGTCTGTCTGTCTGTCTGGGGAGATAGAGGGGCGGTGGGGGGATGATGTTGACGGAAATGGTTCTTGTTTACGGCGTGCTGGGGTGACCATAAAGGTGGGGCGAGTATCTTGACCTTATACTTACAGGTAATGAGGTACCCATATGTTTGTTGACGTCTGCCGTGAGCGCCGTCAAGGACACAACCCGCGGGGAGCTCTCCCATGACCTCGAGGAGGGAAATGGGGTCACGCCGGGAGATAAGGGCTGGTGATAAGGGCTACAGGGAGACGACAGTGGATGGGGAAGTCCAGACAGGAAAGAGGACTTTAGGAGAGAGCGAGAGAAATCGAGATGGTGTGAGGGGAAGAGCCTCACTACTGCTGTGCATGGACGAGGCCATGAGAGGCCAAGACTCGGCTTCTGCGCATGACGGGTGAGCTAAAGTCATGAACCACGGAAGCACCCGTCATGAACACGGACGGACGGCCCTCCTACACACACACACACATGTGACCACCACCACCGCGTTGCTCGTGCTGCCGCCTGGGGGCACCACCACAGAGAGCACATGAGCGGTGGAAGCAAAGCCAGAAGTCCTGTGTAAGGCGAAACCTGTGGTGAAGGAGCTCGTGTGTATGTCCCTACCACTCCACAACCACAACCAAGGGGACAACTTTACCCCGCAACCAAACAAAGCGTAAGTGGTACACCCTGAAAAAAAGAGGACAAGAATCAGCCCTTTTTTTCTCATATTTCTTCGTCCTTTTTCTATATATGACATGTCAAGACGAGAGTTGTATAAGCTAGGAAGGGGAAGGTGGGTGTGGGGGATGCGTTGCCCCAGTAACCTCACCATCTCATGAAGAACTAACATGTTAATTACACCAGAAATATTGCCCATCCACCACTGCCATCGTGGTTCCTGCCATACTACACACCTCTCACATGCTGCAACCTCTGTATATATATATATATATATATATATATATACAACACACGCATATGCATACACACACACACACACACACACACACTCACACAATAATTACGTCTCACGAGAACAATAGAATGGTTTATGTAGGACGTGGCGAGATGGCGAGGAGCGCTCGTAAAGACACTGACAGTGGAGGATCATACGGTCGCTCCTGAGGACAAAGTCTCCACTCCACATTAATAGTTAAAACTTAGGACCGGTCGGGAGTCCTTACCTACTGGCCCCGCTCGCGCGTTCCTGCTCGGAATTATTGGCATATTTGTAGGACGCGTTGTAACGGCAGATTCGAATGTTCGTTTGGCCCTATAACGTCATCAGATACGAAGGTGGGTTTGGCCCCTGAAGATGTGACATAAGAACAGACAAGAGAAAAAAAAAAACACAACAGGACTGGCAACTCACACACACACACACACACCTCAGGCTGCTGGTGAAATAAAGAATTAATATTTACTCTCCATTCCATAATGGAGCTACACAGAGCTACTGGTACGTGTGTGGTTCCCTCCCGCCAACCCAACGAACAATAAGGGGTATCATCTTCATCCCGTCCACGTCTGGCGTGCGACCCGGACCATACCGCAGACGCCTCGGGGGGCGGGGGTCTCTCTCTCTCTCCCCCCCTCCCTCAACACATACCTTCCTCTGAGAACGTGTAAAAAGTTCCCCAGCGAACGTTAACGCCAGCGTACACTCGGGGGATGGTGGGGGGGTGGGGGGGGAAGGGGGGGGGGGAACACTATGCATCCGGAGAAGGCCGTCGTGAGCCGTTACGTAGGTAGGCTGTGAATTTTCCAGCAACCGCTAAAGCCCACATCACTTTCCCTAATGGACTCGGCAACACAACGTCTTACAAGGGACGATGAGGGGGAAAAAGGAATACGTAAAAAAAAAAGAAAAAAGAAACTTCATATTGTGGGAGGGAGTTTGGTGTGGAGTGGTCCACGGGGGGCCTGTGTAACCTGTCGTAGGTACAGGAGGTCCCGTCTCTACCCCCCACGTAGCCTCCTCCTCCTCCTCCTCCGTCTCCTCCTCCTCTCCAACACCATCGCCACCACCAATGCCTGGTACTCTCTCCTCCTCTCCAGCACTAACATCGCCACCACCACCTCCCTGTGGCACCCGAGCATCAGCGGCTGTCATCACCAGCGCCTGAGCCATAAGCTATTTACATACAAATGGCGAGCCTCCTCACCCACTGTCAAGGTTGGGTTGGGGCGTGTGATCTAAACCCCACCATCCCACACCACTCCCGCCTCACACACACATACCGCCTCTCCCACCTACCCTCCCTCCCGTGCCCGTTCCACCTGCCCGTCCGAGGGGGTGTCCTGTTCCCCCCCCCCCCCCCCGGGAACAGATCTGCCACACCTCTCGACGGCTCCGCCCTGCTCCGAACCACGTGGAACGGGACAGTTAGTGCTGTTCGGACGTTCCGGAACAGGACGTCTTTATGGGACGGAACAGTGATGGGAGAGGTCACCCTAGGGCGTGAGGGAGAGAGAGAGGGTGTGACACCCTAGCCCAAGGCCTTAAAACATAATTATGGACCGCTACTGTCACCCTACGCACTCACACTAACTCACCCTACGCTGTCACACTTAACCAGCGTTACCCCCCTTCGTCCTCACCCTACACCCTCATACTATCACAGTGTTACCCCCCCCCCTCTCTCCCTCCCTGGTCCTCACCTTACCCCCTCACACTTCCTGGGCATATTTACTCTCACACGCCCTTGCATACACACACATACACTCTCTCTCTCTCTCTCTCTCTCTCTCTCAACGTTCTGAGCCATTTCACGCGACATTACCTTCATTATTCAGGTATTCTCGCCCTTATCTCTCTCTCTCTCTCTCTCTCTCTCTCTCTCTCACCCCACCCATTACCGGTCCCCCTGACGTCCGGGCTTCCCTCGCCCCTCAGGGCCCGTCAGCCCTAGAGCGGCAAAAGTGGTAAAAGAAAAAAACTGAGAGACGGAAGGACAATTGGGTCGTCTACCTGCGTGGTCTCCCACTGTGGCACCACCACCACCACCACCAGCAAGGTGGTTCTCCCCCCCCCCCCGCGCGCGCGCGCGCCATCTGGCATGCGTTCCTTCCAAGGCAACACCCACAGCCCTACTCCTCCTCCTCCCAAGAACACGACGACAGAACGACCCTTAGAGCACGGACTGGACCACCCAGACCCATAGAGCACGGACTGGACCACCCAGACCCTTAGAGCACGGACTGGACCACCCAGACCCTTAGAGCACGGACTGGACCACCCAGACCCTTAGAGCACGGAGTGGACCACCCAGACCCTTAGAGCGTGCGGTGGCCCGGTCTTTGACTTAAGTGGCCGGACCATCGATGCCGGATGGTCCGGCCACCCGTCCCTGACGCGGGAGTCATCCAGGCAGTCATCAGCAGAGCAAGCTCGAGTCGTCTTGGTAGTCGGCTGCAAGAGTCGTCCAGGCATGAACGACACGGGAGCTCGTCGCCACCCAGTCGTCTCACGCTAACAATGTTGACACGTGAGCTTTTCGCTCTTGTGTAAGCAATATAAGAAAACCTGCAATAGTGTGCTGGAAAGGACAAAATATACTCTTTTGCGCCCAAAGTTCAACAACATTCGGGAATAAAGTCAAAAGTTTCTTCCACAGCCAATAAAAATCCTTTTTCCACCGCACAATAAACTCCCACATTTCACGGTGAAAACCTACACACACACACACACACACACCAGCACACAAATTTCTCTTGTCATTTAAAACCCACCTTTTACCCATGCCAAAATAAAATCCTCCTCACGTCAAAGACACTTTTCCCACGGGAGAATCGCCCCTCCCACGCCTGGTCCAGTCCTTCGGCGTCATGCAAAGTACCTCAACGGAAACCACAGCTCACCACGTCTACAGTTTATCTTTTTTTTTTTTCCCCCACACGCTCAACAAAAATTTTCCCACGCCACGGGAACCCCTCCCACGCCAACGTAAACCCCCATCCATACACTCACCCACCTCCCACAGATTCTCCTTCGCTAGGCACACCTCCCAGCATCAGTTTGCATGACCCCCTCGCAAATCCGCTGTTCAAATGACGTGGTTCGGAAGATTCACCTGATTCGACGGTCCAGTCCGCTGACTGCACCGCGGACTGGTAGACAAAAGGCAAGGAACGTGACTGCAGAGTTCGACCAGGGTGAGGTAGCCTGCGATATTATTCGACCAGGGCGGGGCAACCAGCTATTTTGGACTCTTAACTAACGAGACTGAACCGTGTGAGGCACAGCTACAACCCAGCAGGACCACGTGTGGCATAGCTACAACTCCGGACCATGTGTGAGGCACAGCTACAACCCAGTAGGACCATGTGAGGCACAGCTACAACCCCAGACCACGTGAGGCACAGCTACAACCCAGCAGGACCACGTGAGGCACAGCTACAACCCAGCAGGACCATGTGAGGCACAGCTACAACCCAGCAGGACCATGTGAGGCACAGCTACAACCCAGCAGAACCACAAGAGGCACAGCTACAACCCATCAGAACCACGTGAGGCACAGCTACAACACCTTCCCACGTGAGGCACAGTGCATCACGTTCTACCGTGTGAGCCTCGGCCCTGCCCGCCCGCTGGCCGCAAGAGACGCCTCTGTCAACGCAGGACTCACAATAACAAACATTAATTTCACAGAGGAAGGGCACTAGGGTCGCCCTGGGAGAGAGAGAGAGAGAGAGAGAGAGAGAGAGAGGGAGGCTTCCTCCGGCCCTATGTCAACTGCAGGGTTGGGGGGGTCTTATTACCTTCCATGTTAACACACCATTTCTCACGGAAAAATGTTCTCTTGCCTTATTCACTTTAACGTTCACAGCTCACGGTAAATAACGTTTTTTCTTTTTTTTTTTTTGAGGCAAAAAATGCAATATGGTTCGTGTAAATGCCTAGTGATTTACACGTAAATAGTGAGGTTGCGTATATCTGTAGTCTGGAAGGAGAGAGAGAGTACGCCAGGAGGCCCTGCTAATGAGGTGATAAATATCGCGGGTGTGGAGAGGGCGTGATGTGAGGACGGTGGCAGTGAGGGAGGGAGGGAGGGAGGGAGGGAGAGAGGGGCCTCTGCTCCAACACCAGCTGCCATTATCGCCCTCTCCTGGCTACCAGAGACCCGGCTCCTTGCTGCAGACCCGGTCCTGTGTCTGCGGTAATGGCGTTAAGTCAGAAGTCCTAACTGGGAAGGGAAGTGAAGGTAAGAAGAAGAAAGAAGAAAGAAGAAGAAGAAGAAGAAGAAGAAGAAGAAGAAGAAGGAATCTAAAAGTTTTCGAGGAGGCTAAAAACTTTCCCTGTCCAAAGTTTGAGTTACTGTTCATTAGGCAAGACACAACATGAGAGAGAACGAGACATTCCTTTTCAATAGTTTACCTATTTTTATGCTGTTATCCAGGCCGGGATGTGTTCTGACAACGGAGGAAGAACGTCGAGAAAGAGAAAGTAAGACAAATATCACTCCCTTGATATGTTTAAAAAAATATTTGGGTGCTTCCCAAATGATCGGCAGTTTTCTGCATGACTCTAAACACTGATTGACTATGGGGAAAATGCATGAATATTTCGTCCACAGGTCATGACCGACATAGAAATAGTCATTTGTTCTTAAATCTGGAGAGCGAATGTGGACACCAGCCTTCCAAGCGCCTGCAGACGGGGCACTGGACTGGACCCGACAAGAGCACAACGCGCTACAACCTGGCCGGACGTGAGCAGCCCATCTCACAACCTCACACCGGAATACTCATGTCTGTCCCCTTCGGTATGCATACCAAGGACGTGACAGCGTGTGTGGGTGTGTATGTATACGACCCCCTCCCTCCATCAGCTGATGCTGTGGCAGAGTGTATATACCTGATTGACGACGGTAGAACAACTGAGGGAGAGGAAAGGAGGAGGGAAGGGGGGAAGAGAAGGAAGAGGAAGGAGGAGGAGGAGGAGCACCTCCCTAAAGGAGGAAGAAGCACCTACCTGAAGGAGGAGGAAGGAGCATCTACCTGAAGGAGGAAGAGGATAGAGTATCTACCTGAAGGAGGAGGAGGAGGATAGAGCACCTACCTGAAGGAGGAGGAAGAAGGAGCACCTC
>JAYMFT010142493.1:0-12794 GCA_038088735.1 Panulirus argus
TATATATATATATATATATAAATATATATATATATATATATATATATATATATATATATATATATATAAGTCAAAGAAATGCCGTTAAATGGAAAAAAATATCGAAAATTTGATTAAATTTCATGGTGCGTACATTTTAGTATTTGATGTTCAGTCTCGTTTACAAATTTGCAGTTATAAGAAACAATAGTATTTTGGGTATGAAAGCGCCTGGAAATGAAATAGTAATAACAAAAAGGAAAATATGAAATATCTTATAAAACTCTAAAATGTAAGTAGAACCCCGTCGATAGGAGTCTTTGGGTTGTTTTGATTCCAATCATTAGCATAATAGCTTTCATTTGAAATGATAATCAGCTGCACATATTCGCCCCATTTCGAGTAAAAAACTTAAACTAGAAACTGTTAGCTACTCGGGTCTGGTGGTTCACAGGGTATCCGCTAGCCGTGAGGTTCCCATTAGCTATGGGGTAATCATTAGTCAACAGTATTGGCCTTAACGCCCTATGAAAGCTAATTTGTCTAAACGCAAAATACGATTCCTCTTCAAAACCTTTCCCAATCACGATTTATCAGTTTAAAGTGACCGCAAGCAACCACTGTAAGCCTGCAAGTAAAGAACTGGCGTCGAGCAATGGAGGAGGAGATTGAGAATAAATATAATGAGATTGACAGAGAAAATAGTGACAAGAATGCCGACAACACAGTCTTCCAGTGGAAGGGACGGGACAAAGGGAAGGAAAACGGGACATGTGAGGGAGGGGAAACTCAATCAAAGAGTTAGCGAATGTAACTGAGTTGAAGCTATGTGAAACAGGAAAACATGACGCAAGTACGAATAATAGATAAATAAAGCAAGCCACAACATTTCCAGCCGAAACAAAAAAGATTTTTTGTGAAAGCTGAAGAACCGAGACTTCATTTACTCCACTAGACGTCACTGAGCATTATCACCAACAGATTCTTTCTCTGTTTTTGGACAAAACCTTGCATGACTCACCGTTAGATTTACATCCATTCCTACAATGATGACAGCATATAGTGAAAGAGTATAGCAATATGCTGCAAAAGAACAAAATGTTCTCCTCTGCAAGCAAATGAAACTGTACCAGGAACATGGGACGTGCCCTGAACAAAGTCATCATTTTCCGTCACTGATAAACAAACTGAGTGATACTGTCTCCCTTGCTAAAAGAGTCCCTATTGCTATATAAAGCAATAGGAACCTTTATAATAGCGTTCAGCTTTACGAATAAGTGCCATAGTTTTTCTATGAACATCTAACTTACTCTTCCTTGTTGGTTCCTTATGAGCTTTTTATGAGATATTCTCTCAAACAACTTGCGGCTCTTTATGTCACTGTCCTATACTTATGGTTTAGTTCGGGCAAACGTTAAAATGTTAAGCACTGGCAGTAGATGCGTTCTCTACCAATTTCAAAGTCATAATCAACTATTCCCCGGCTTTGTCCACTTCGTTATCACTGACGTACTCATCTCGGCTTACCCTGTTGAGCGAACTGCAAAGATCATTAAATTTTTCGAGTTTAAAATCTAATTCTTTTTCGGGAATGACCTGTTGACCAACTTGACAAGGAGTATTGAACATCAAATGAAAAACGGGATTTTATTTCTCTGGGATCACATAAGCCCAATTTTTACGCCAACAACTTCATTTTCAACACGATCCTCATTTGCAGTTACAACTAAATCAAACTCGTTAACTTTGTGAGAAGTATCTTTTTTTTTTTTTGACGACCTGTATTCCGTCATTCTCTAACAAGGTTCGTAGAAAAAAAAAGCATTCTACCCACTGGTTTGCTGGATCTTCTACTAGAATCAAATTGCGCGTTCATTGCAAATTTTTTGCAAACTAGTCATAAATCCATTTGTCTACCATGGATCTATAGACTATTTCTACAGTATCTTCAGTCTACATTATATATATATATATATATATATATATATCATTTTGGGGCTCCAGTTACCGACAAAAGTCCACAACAAGGCAGGGCCTTAACTGAAGTGTAGAAATTATGAGTCGATATTGTCAACAGCTATGATTTTATTTTCCATTTAAGATTTAGATTGAATTTAACTAAGTGTGAGACACAACCTCCTACTTTCTTTCCTCTGCTGAGCATTGTACCCTGGAACTACATACTGAGCAGGGAAAACTTCAGTTATATCAAGAGATGCTAATTATAACTTTCCTCAAACGGAATTGTCTCTACCTCTGAACATCTGTCCTCTAGACAACGTGTATTTACATACAACATATTCTACCGAACGAGTGAGACACTGCGTGAGCAAATGATTACATATGAAGAGGGGTGAACTTTCGCCACACGGCCATTACTTAAGTCCAGTTAAGTGAGTAGGTCTGCATAAGAGCCTACCAAAAGTACAGCACCCAAATCATTTAGCTGTAAGTCATCCTTCATGAAGATGTTAGGCTGAATGTAAAAATGCTGCCACAAGTCTATGAACTTAGCTCCCTCCTGTCACCAAAGTTTAGGTTATAAATTATTAAGACTGAACTCCTTACTGAAGTTGGCGTTCCTTGGGAGTACTCCTGAAATGAAAACATCGTTAGTTGTGCTTCTGAAACGATGATCAAGCAAGTGATAAATCTCCAGAGCCTCCTCCGGTCTTACCGTGTGTATGCCGTTGGTACTCTCGACCGCAGGAGTTCGCGAGCACGTACCTAGTACGCTTACGTCAACTGAGCTGATAACTCTGTATGGGAGAAGGAGTACGTGGAACACAGTAGAGTGACGTGAACTGTTAAATGGATGACCACTAATGAGAGACAAATTGCTCTTGCAGATAGACAGGTCTGGTAGTATGTTCTGTATAAATGATAACGATCAGGCATGTCAAAAACACCCATGAATGTTCATGAACATGATATTTCGTGGTGTTGCTAAGATCTGCTCTAGTCCCACAGTGGCTGTCAATCATCACGTAACAATTGTCAGTTAACACAACATAGCAGCAAATGTCTCCTCTAGAAGTCCATGTAGGATTCTGTATACCATATAGTTAAATATAAACATAGCAACTGTGTCAAACATGAACAAGCAACATCTACGGGCAAATAGTCATTTCTTGTGACCTCTGGACACTCACCTTCTCCCTCTGCTACCCACCCCCCACCCTCCCAGTCTCTCTGACACCACCCAACCCTTCGTTGGCCAGTGATATCGCTGCATTCACACTTCTGTAATTGCCTCTGATCGAACAATAAAAGTCATCATTGCTTACCCTAATAGCATTTGTGCTAACCGCCATGTACATTTGACAACATTCAACAGCTCACGTCACACTATGTTCCACGTACCGTTACTTCAACCCCCATACAGGGTTATCAGCTCAAGTGACATAAACATATCACGTACGTGCTCGCGAACTCCTGTGGCCGAGTGTACCTTCAAGACTAACACCGCAACAAGAGCATTACTGTCGGCACCATCACAGACGTCGTCTGCCGCATCGGCTGGTGTCGTTCTACCCAGGCACCTGGAGAGCAATAAGCGTTTATGGCGAGGAGGATTCCTGGGGTCCAGATTTACTCCAGCTGACCTGAGGTGACGGAATCTCCTATCAGCTCAGACTCGTCTCCTTCGTCTCCCGCATCATCCAAAGACAAAAGGCGACAAAGTGACAACCAAGACATACGCTCAAGAGGATTTGCATCTCGTTGCACAGCCTCAAAAAGTCGCTCTGCCTGACGGGGAGAAGACAAGAGTGATCTTGGGGCTTTAACACCCAAAGCGCTACTCCATGACATCGGTGACTCACTCTCCTGCAACATCTGGCAAGCTGTAGAATGCAGGACTACCTTCTGGAATAAAGCATTTTAATCGATGGAGCAGTCAACTTCTACCCCAAAGGATCCATCTACATTAACACGACCTGGAAACTAAGCAGCTTGTTACACTAATGAACATTTGACACGAAACTCCCCAGGTCACAGCGAACACTGATGACCTGCTGGCATGTCGAGGAAAACATATGACATTCCAAATGAACGGAAATAAGACAGACGAGAACCAACCAACTGCTAATATCATAATATGACCGTAAGTTACTTAACTACAGGGCTCCGGACCTTTATCCTAGTAACCACTGACCGCTAACCACGTTCTTTAAAGTCAAGGTAGGCGCTTACCGCGTTCCTTCAGCTCGACATCACAGTTCTTGTTTCTAATATGACACTATACGTCTTAAAAAGGACTAATGTAAACGAAGTACTATTGTTATAATCATCATTAGTCGTAGCAGTAGAAGTAGTAGTAGTAGTAACACTAGCAGTGGTAGCAGCAGTAGTAGTAGTAGCAGTGTAGTAGTAATAATAATAATAATAATAATGATAATAATAATAATAATAATAATAATAATAATAATTACATTAGTAATAATGATAATAGAAAATATAATAATGATAAAAACAGTAAAAATGATATTGGTAATACCATAATCAACAATTTTTTTCATGCCCGTCCGAAGCGTCTTTCGTTTGCGTAGTAGTAACAGGAACAGACAAATAACAGGCAATCGCACCGATATCTACAGCCAAACCCCACAGACCTTTCCGTGGTTACCGCTGTCCAATTCATATTTCCCTGAACAGCCCACTGAGAGCACGTCGCCCCCTGTGTACTATATTGTTCCATTTCGCTTTATCCCATGCACGTCTCACATACTCCTCCATGTTCACGTCACGATAACTCAATGCATCTTTAACGCCATCCTTCTATCTCTTCTATCGTCTCGCCCTCTTCCTTGTTCGCTCCAGATTTGACACATATATCCTCAATGTCATTCTCTCCTCACTCACCCTTTCCATTTGTCCAAACCACTACAGTACACACTGCCCAGCTCTCTCAAACACACTTTGCTTGCTACCATATCTACTACTCACAATGTCATTCCTCACTCGATCGATCCTCCTCATAACACATATAGTCCTCAGGCATTTTATCTTATTGCATAATATTCCACACTTTTGCACAAGAACCCACGATTCGCATCCATACAGTACGGTCGAGACTACTGTGCCATCAGACATGCACATCTTTGCCCTCACAGACAGTGACCTCTCTCTCCACACACTCCTCAACGCACCCACGATAACTGCTCCCACACCCCTCCTATGGATCACTTCAGCCTCTCTACTTCCTTCCGATAGCATGTCCCTACCGACGTGTCTAAAACACTCCACTTCCTCCAGGTTCACTTCAATTAAACTCTCAGTCGAATCGTCCTTCTCCCCTGCTGAACTTCCTCCCCGGCAATCACACCCTAAGTGCCGCAATGACGATGTTACGTGGTTTAACCTCTGACTCCTCTACTTTCTTCGTCATCCCTCCCATATTGCCGGCACAACATTCCCACTCGACTCTGGACATATTTTACCGATATCACCCCAGCAGACAGCAATTACTATCGTGACAAGGAAATAGATTAATGGCATTTGTGTATGGGAGGTTAGTCAGCCTATGTCTGGCAACCTCCACTCCCTATCCAAAGACTCAGCACTGACGGCGGACACAGGGGAGCGCCTATTTATAGTAAAGATTCTCCTGGATATTCAGAAGAATGTGACTGTCACTCCAGTGACTCGTCGATGTTTAAGCCTTTAAAATGTGATGATTGTAACACAATCTATAGTTTGTCTAGCCATGGACACTCCAATATCAGATAAAGATTTCCGTTTTCTCCATAAAATCACATAAACAGTCAGCAGAACTCAAAGATTGCCTATTAATAACACACCAGAAATAAAACGTTTTCATCGCGTGTACTAGTATTTTTCTGCCCAAAATTAGATGCGGAATCGCAAACAGTCGTTTCGCCTGCTACGGCAGTGGGCTTGACTTGTTTACAGGAATGGGCGATGCCATCAATATGCATTAAGGAAAGGAAGGTGGCCGACTGTAGGTCCCTGTTTACCATTGCCAATTACTTCGATGTTTGGAAGAGTTGCCGAAAGCGGCGCTTGATATCGGCTCTCAAGCTGTTGTCGAGACGAACCAGTGGTATCCCGCATATACCAAACTGTTTTTGGAAAGGAATATCATGACTGGTGCTTACAAATGCCTTTGAGACATTCAGATATGTAGCAGAAAATGAATTAAGGCCAGTGAAATCGTGCACTGTCATCAGCCTAAACTGTCACTGGGCAAGGAAATGATTAGCTTCAAGGTAAAGCATGAACTAGCAACACAATATTCTCTTATGAAGTTAGATAAGAGCGAAAAAGGTAACTGCAGGTCGACAATTAGCCACTAAGGACATTAAATACATAAATGGAGAGGGTCTTGTCTACTTTAGCCAGGTGAAGATATTTAGTCAAAATATGGCAAGTCTATTATTAATCTGATCGAATGAAAATTATAAGCACATGAAAAAGAGTCATGTAAACTATTTTAGTCTGTAGATTTATTTACATTATCCTGAACGGCATCACGAGAATTCATGCCAAAAATCGATCTCCAAGAATGGAAACAGTCTGATGGTCATGTAACATAATAAACTCCTAATCATTCATAAGGGAAGACAGAAAATGACGGTGGATTTCGGTAGAAAGGAATATATATCATTCATCTCATGGGGTTATTTGTTTACGGACCCTTCGAGGGTCACGTCGACAGTGAGAGGGTATGTGGTCTTAGAATTATCCTTAACACCTGAAGGTGTTGAACATTTTCCTTTGGTGGATGTAGTAGCTTGACGTTGACGCCTTTAATGACCCTGGTCGTTGACAGGCCTACGTATGGCCCAAACAATCAGCCAACCGGAGACGGAGAATGATTTACTGATCTCTTGTTATACCACTTCTTGCCAAATTACGTTTTAGGATTCGGGGGTGTAATCTAGTAAGGCACGATGGCGTAACCTGGCAACTACCTTCGAGTGGGCGAGTTCTGGAGCGACAGATGCCAAGGGAATTCCCTGGTGTCCAGTAAATAGCCTGGAATATGGTGGACTCCTCTCTGCTTGCTGGAATATACAGCACGATGTCTTTCTCTTCAATCAGTCTGATGTGACTGGAAAATGGAAAACAGAAGAGACGGCTTAAATCCGTTTTTCCAAGATCTCTAGAGCTCCTGCTTTCAGCTGCTGTGGGGTTAGCGATGGTCTCTTGACAGTCGTCTTCACTTGCTGGAATCGAGAAACCTTTCAGTCTTTTCGCACTCGTCTGCCTCACGTCTCTGAAAATGCATGAATCTTCCAGCACCGGGTCCAGGTCCGGTCTGATAGCTCAGAATTCAGTGGGTTTCGTCTATACAGATTGCTGGCATACCAAATCCGCTTTGGAACTTTTTTCTATCTTGTAAAGAAGGATTTTCCTCCCGTGTTTACTGATGTGTGGTCCTTCGAATCCTACAAGATGTAGGTTGTTCCTGAGATCCTGATCACAGACATAGGATACCCGTTTGGTCCATGATATATACCCAGGGGCTTATACCTCATGATTCCCAGTCGTTCTGAAAGACTTAACAAAAAAGGTTTGATTAGCTTGTTGTCGTCTCGAGTTACGTGCTAATATGATCCTTTAACTATAACAAAACTCAAGACTATTGCGTTGGGTTGTCACCAAGTGTCCTCAATCTAACCCACAGACATTTGGCGTTTCTCAAAAGACATGAAATGTGTCTGTGAGGAATTCGTTTTGGGCGATGAGGACAAACTTAGCGTTCAGTATTTTGCTCCTCATCATACCAGACTCCTGTTTCGTGGACGATTTCGTCAGGACGAACTTGTAATATTTACAGAGACAATCGTGGAGGAGAGCAGATATCATCTGGGGAGAGACAGGTGGAACTATGTTAGTGGTCGACAGGGGTCGCTGACAAGGGGATGACACACACACATACACACACCCACACACTCCCCTCTTGGATCATGCCAAGCGGCCAGTTGTGTGTTACTGTCACTGGACCCGAACAATGAGAGACAGGGACGTTACCTGGTGCCGGCAAAGGATATCGCATGTACTGCCAAGTTTTCTCGAATATCACTGAGGCGCTTTTTGATCTCCATGAACCGCTGGGACCGTAGCCTTAATAGTCATTTACAAAGGCAGCTATTAGGATAAACGTTGTTCCAACAGAGGGGTTTACATAAGAAGCTAAAGACAAGACGCTCGACCCACAGGGAGTAGGACTGAAATCAAGCTGAAAAAGGTCTGTAATAAACACCTGCTTTCTTCCTTTTGACATTTGACTCACCAGGATAACTGAACACTAGATGCATTCTCAGAACTCGTGGTCCCAGAGAGACGGTGGAGAAGTTGACTGAAACAGACCAAACACATTCTTAAATCGCGTGGCCTCAGAGAGACGCAGGTGAGGGTGACTGAAACTGACTAGATAGACACGCTTGAACCATTTTCCTTTCTCTTTTTGTCTGTACGTTTACTCCTCTTTGTTTCTCTGTGCCTCTGTGTATGCGCAATAGTCTGTGTCATTGTCACTATGTCTGCTTATTGTGTTATGTTTGGGTGTTGCCTGTGCTTTTATAGTCTTTCATGACTCTATACGTGCGTGCGTTCGTGCGTGTGTATATATATGTAGTGTGTGTGTGTGTGTGTGTGTGTGTGTGTAACCATCTATTTGTGGGTGTATCTGCGACTATGTAAACATCTCCTCATCGTAAGACAACACAGTCAATCATTCTAACTTTCATTTCTTCAAGAACATCAGGAACCCTCAACAATGGTGATAATAATATCAACCACAACCTTATACGTTTCCCCGTGAACTAACGTCAGCGGTCAGTACACATCAGACGCCTATAATATTCACCCCACATCCAACCTGGGCTGAGCATGACCTACCCTCATATCCAATGCTCTGACGCAATGCAAGACCCAATATGCCCAATCACTTATTGCGTACTTCTGTACGTCAAAATCCACATGGAGCCAACACTGCAATTGCGCCACCGTGAAAGTAAAGCCATGTTTTAAAGTTGATCCACATTAAGGATCCTGGTAATTCTTAGCAACTGGGGTGAATGGGATGATTATCAGAATGTTTAAGAACGCGAATAGCCAACCATTTGGTGCCCTGTTCTATCATATATAACATGGTGCCTGTAGTTTTGGTTCAAGATTTATAATTTTTCTTTTGAATCAAATCTATTCTTCGATTTCTTTATTAAAGTTTTTAATCTTTACAGGTTTTATGCAGCAGCGTAAAGTGGTCGTGTAAGGGTGTGAGGAGGTCGTGTGTTGTGTGAGGTGGTCATGTGTAGTTTGAGCTATTCGAACGAGGTGGTCCTGTGAGATGTTTGGTGGTGGTGTGTGGTGGGAGGTGGTAGTATGCGGTGTTTGTATGCGGTGTGAGGTGGTCCTGTGTGGCGACCAACATTTGCAATCACAACGCAGGGAACATCTGATATGTTTTCAGGTCTCCTTCCACGCCCCCTTCTGACATACCATCGCAGACGACACAGCTTGTGCGCGTATACGAGAAGCCAAGATCGTCATCTCACGCTGAGATTATTTTTCCATGCGCCTGCAAGCATATTGATATCCGGCTCAAAACACGAATGCAGTCATGTTAAAAGAAGTCTCCCCCGCGGACTTGCGTTCTCACTCGGCCATAATTAACCTCTATTCTGAAAGAGCAAATGCATTTCTTTGCAGTGAAAGAAAAATGAGAAACTGTATCTTTTGAATAACAATATATCATTTCTCAAGCAGTTTAATAGCATGTCAACAACCATAATGCATCTGGGAAAATCTGATTAAATCCAGAGACATAATATCATTCAATACTGACAAAGCACCAGGAGTTTGGGATCAAAAATTAGTATTACCAACAGATTGTTTTTAGTTGGCTGATCAGCGTTGTATGTCTGCTGGGAGGCTTGTGACCACATAAGCTCCAGAAGTTCATTGTGCTTATCACACTTACTTCAGATTGAATGTTTCTCATTTCATCATATAATGAAAATATTTCACCTCACAGGAGAGAGTATGAACCACAAACATGAATACAGAGATGGACAACAAACCTGTTTTCTTTGTCCATCTGATCATAAGGGCTACATGCATAGCGAGAGTGTATGTGGTCTAGTAATCATTCTCCCCACCTAAAGAAGGTGTTAAAACATTTTTTCATATGGTGGATGTACTGGCCTGACAAAGAGTGGCTTAACGACCCTGGTAGTTGATGGGCCTAGAGCCCAAACTAACTAACCAACTAACCCCTGATTGCAGTCCCACCAAAAGGGATTTATGATCTCTGAATAAACTCGACTTTTCGAAAGCTAAGACGACCACTAGAGAAGGATGAAAAGCGTCCAGTATTTTCTTATGTTCATTTGTGACCTCCTTCGATGGCGCCATTTTATTAATGTATCGTCAAGAGCACAATACCTATTCCAGTGGTTCTGGAGACTCGACACGCAATAGTATATTATTCATTTTGCATTTTTTTGTGTATATGACAAGTTAAGAATAGTCCAGCCCGGATTTCATAGTAATTTGTTCAAATGTTCAACTGTAATTAGGGCCATTAGGTTGTGGATAGGAAGCTGTGGTTTCGGTGCATTACACATCACAACTGGAGAATGGATGTGCGCGGACGTGGCCTTTCTTCGTCTGTTCCTGGCGCTTGTCTGAAAAAAGAAAAATCTTCTAATCTTGCAGAACTTATATAGATGACCGATGTCACCTCTAAAACCGGGATGTTCGACATCACCGAAGTGTGCGAAGTCAGTGACTTCTCATTACCCTATGGCCAAACGTTTCAAATTGTTTACCCACACCTGCCCACACTCGAAGTTGGTGGAGATATAGACAGTATGAGAAAGACAGTAGCTGTACGTATGTATAACCGCAGCCCCGTCCACTATCCACTACCTCAATACCCGGGACATGAAACCATGGCCACCACACGTAATGGTTTTAACCGCAAAAACACAGCTTCCACCACTCTCGTGTCCCCCGTCTGCCGCCTCCGCTGCCCTCATTCGGGGGTCAGACTGGATTTGCATGCGAGTTTATCTTACGCCGGCTATCGCCTGGGCCAGCCGGCTGCTGGGTTATCCTTCCTCCTACCTGGACCACATGCATAGGGAGAGCGTATGTGGTATTGGAATTCGGTCGATGGATGTAGTAGCTTGATGTTAGCGACCTTATTGACCCCTGGCAGTTCATGGGTCTCAAGGCCAGCCAACCAACCAACTAACTATCCTCCTCCTCCTCTTCCTTCTATTCCTCCACCTTTGTTTTCTCTCCTTCCTTCTGGCCTCCTCGTTCCCCCGTTCCTTCTGCGTGTCGCGTGCCTGTCCACCGCCTGCATAACTTCACGTTCTAATTACTTTTCTTGAATCTACTGCTTGTTTACTGGTTTCCACTTCAAGAATTCAACTGTATTCTTAAATACATTCCTCCCCACCTTCCTCCACCTCATATTAACTGTGTTATCTATATAAATTTTAACAATGATCTTTATATCATTCCTCAGGTCTTACTTACATCTGCTGGCTGGCTTTTTAAGTGTTACTTCAACTTTGCTATACTGGCCTTACTTCATTCTCTCAGTGTAGCCTGACAAGATTATTTAAGATTATACGTACTGTTCAGTATACCTCAGAATACATCCACTTATCTTGTTCCTGTGAGGCAGAAGCTGCTGTATAACTGATTTAGCTGACTTTAGCTCTGACAGGCACGCGAGCACGTGATGCCCTCCAGCAGGCGACGCTCCAGCAGACGACGCATCCCAGTTGACATCGAACTAACACATGAAACCGTGACAGAAAATAGCTCTAGCAGACACGGCTGGTAGACTTTATAGCAGACGACACCCTAGTAAATTGACGCTTTAGAAAACGAAACGATGACAGGCTAAGTTTACCACAAGACGACAGAGGAGAATTACCATAAGGTAGTCTACCATATATCGACATAACAGGTTCACCAGGATGTAGTCTACCATAAGACGACACATGACACATGAGTTTTACCTCAAGGTAGTCTACCACAAGACAACTTGCGAGGTTCACCACAAGGTAGCCTACCACAAGGCGACATACAAGGTTTAACACAAGGTAGTCTACCACAAGACAACATACCAAGGTTTACCATAAAGTAGTTTACCACAAGATGACATACAAGGTTTACCATAAGGTAGCCTACCACTGCTGTGCCCTAGTATACTCGTAATTCGAGAAATGAAATGGATATATCTCACACTTTTGACAAACAACCGCAGTGTCTATTTTGTGACACGTTGTTTTGTAAATCACTTGACTATATAACTGATTATAACGGCACAACAGGTGTTACCAGACTCCACCTGCTTGAGTACACTGCAAGTGAAAAGTTACCTTTGGTGAGGCTGTATCACTAGGAGCAAAGTCTTGTCAAAGAACTTCTTACTCCAAAGGAGTCTACGTTTCCCAACTCCTGAGCGTAGCGTAGTTTGGGCTGCGGGAACCTTCAGAGTTCCTGGGTAACATCAGGACTCTGTTCTTGAAACTGATCCTGGGGCAATTATGAATACAATAAATAAAGCACTACATTTACTTTACTATACTAATCATGTATGTGTGTAAAATGATTCTCGTTTTCTTTCAATATAAGAATTATAATGGGTTATAACATGATTACAGGAGAAAATTTCATTCGGTGCACCGCGAGGATCCAGTAAATTCGAAAATGTTTCGTAACTTTAAGGTCCGAGAAGCACTAGCCAAGCATACTACGCTATGTAGCACTCCAATAGATTGCATTCTTAACACAGTGCGGTGCAGCAGACGACGACGAAA
>JAYMFT010142504.1:0-12794 GCA_038088735.1 Panulirus argus
CTACCATACCCTGCTCCTGCGCAGAGTGCAGCCACGAAGCTGTAGGAGCCCCATCAAAGGTGTCCTGGGGATGTGTGCTAATAATAAAACTGTGCAAACCACCAACAACCATTTCTCTGGTTTTCTCTCCTACTTGCCGTCGCTCTAACTCTGTCATTGCATATGTCTTCCTTGTACGGGCACCGTCCTGTATTTCACTACCCCAGCTATTTAGACAGTAAGGCGTTAAAAAGATTGTGAGATGACTTTTAAGTCGAACATGTAAAGGACAAGTGGCTGAATGACTTCCCTCAGGTCGCTGTGCGATAAAACCCAAGATTCGCCGTACGAACAGTCATATATGCAGTGAGAGTTTGTTTGGTCGTCGACTCATCTTGAACACCAAAAATCGATTCGACTGGCGGCTTCAACATCTCGTTTCCCGTAATTATGATCCAGGCAGTCGACAAGGCTTAACTCTACCCCAAAAAAGTATACATATAAATAGGTCATTCAAGTATTGAGAGTTTACTGCCAAGCGAATATCTTCACCACGTGAAGTTGTTCAAAATTTATTCTAGTTGTGGTTATGATTACCTTGGTGGCCTTACTGACACTGGCGGTCGATGGGCCGAAAGCCCAAATAACCAACCAACTTTTGTATATTTTTGGACATCTTGCATGATTGATGATGGAGCAATCCTGCGTTGAGCCCCAGGACCTGTTGTATCTTTCTGTCGCTACTCATCGCACTCCCTCCAACAAACTCCTCCCGAATTCCTCTCCTTCCAAAACCCTTCCCTCTGATCAGTAATCAAGAAAGATATTCATAGCTTTATATCCAGATACCTGGACCTGGATGATCATTATATGTTTAACTTATGGTTCACATTCTGGCTTCATGACCTTTAGCTGATAGCCCTTCAGTCCAACAATATATATACATCCTGTTATACAAATGATGTTACTGTGAGTGTCTGACTTATGGCTCGGATTATGGCTTGATGACCTTTGCGAATTTTGTTGTGTATGATTTCCCGTATGGTGCAGATTCTGGTTTAGTGACCTTTACCAGTTAATAACCACAGAAATAAGCGCCACTTCGTTCAACTCTCGGCCAACTAACGACGTACAAGGAACAGTTCTCCTGACGACCGCTGGTGGATTTGCCAAGTGTCCGCCTGTTTGCTACACAGATATGCTGGTTGTTAGATTCACCATGTCGTCTCCTAGCAATAATTTGTTGCCATTGTTATGCTGCTAGTTTCTCGCCTAACAGTTATTTGTTACAACATTTTCTACGTTTGTGACTGATACTACCAGCCCTTGTCTCTAGACAGCCTACTATCATGCAGGCTAGACCTTATAGTGGGCTCTAATCTGAAAACGATAAGTCTTTATTAGTATTAAGTTCATGTTCAATTCATCAGAAAGAAAGCGTATCGAGTTGTCGACCAGAACTCGAAGAACAAACAAAGCTCTATTACTTATTAAATTTGTTGACAATCCATCAGTGAATTACCTTAAAACCAGGATCCATAATCATATACATATATATTCATAGCTGAGGAAATTACTTCTGTTGTAAAAGAAAGAATCAAACTCCAAAGGTTTTAGGACACCTATTGCGTGAGGGTATTATAAATTCTCCTTTCCATGTCTTCAGTATTGTGAGAGAGAAAATGGGGGCGAATTAAATCAGTACCTATATTTCTGAGCATACAAATTTAGAGAGTAATTCAAAGTTAATCGATAGTTATTACATCATTTTCTTTTTCAGATAAAATATGTATTCATTCATATAGGGTGCAATCCTTCTTTTATACTCCTCAAGTATATATTATCTTTCACAAGTTATTTCATTATTTCCACAACAAATTCTTACATATACTATAATACAGGTTCTAACGGTCTCCATACATACCTGCACCCTTTGTTATAGAAAAGATATAAGATACATTTTACATCGACAAGGAATTATAGGACTACCGTTATTTCATGCATTTTCAATAAAGCTATACTGGGAAAAGACTCGTATTTCGTGTATACAGTATTGTAATCAATAACAAGTGTAGTTGGTAATATCCTTCTGTTTACCATCATAACTCAATTTCAACCCTATAGTAAGATCAGAAAGACACCCATCATCATCACTCACACACATCCTCAACCCATGACCAGTGAGTTAAAGTACAACAGGAACTTACACGCTTAAAAATGCGCTTCTTGAATTTTCACCAAAACACACCAAGTTGATTCGAGGAATGAGGCCAAAGTCTCCATTCATGCCATACCCATACACAAAATGCTCCCATTACATCTGATACCAATTTTTCTCTAACATCTTCATCTGAAATATCCCCATCCGTAACCAGTTCTTTCGTAAAGTCTATCCATCACTTGTCTATTCTTAAGCTTATCTATGGTACTATTTTCAACCACTCTACTCGGCAAATCGTTCCATATGTTAACCATCCGGTTGAAGAAAAAGTACTCCGCCTTATTAGAGTAAAATGAGACGAGTCTAGCCTTAGGTACCTTGACATATCAAGATTGTCAAAGCCTTTGATCATTTTCGATACTTGTATCAGATCAGGTCTTCGCCTTCTCTTCTCTAAGCAGATTCAAGTCGTTTAATCGCATCTCGTAGGATTTGTTTTTCAGTTCAGGAATCATCTTGGTAGCTCGACGCTACATCCCTCCATTCTGTCGTCTTTTTCTGGTAGGGTGACCAAAACTTAATGTGGAAGAACAATGAACTGTAAAGAATAGCGATGATTTCCCAAGACTTAGATTCGAAGGCTCTAAGAATGAAATCGTGAATTCTTTTCGCTGCTTCTGTGCACTACTTACACAATTCTAGGTCACCAGCGCTTAGTGTTCCGGATTAATCAGGTTTGAGCAGGGCAGTTCGCATCACGTGATTTACTGTTTGACTGAGATTAATCTGGATTGATCTGGTTTGTGTTGGTCAGAACGTATTACGTGATCAGAAGGTATATAATACCCCTGTTGCTGGTGGCCTGCTCATAACTGATAACAGTCATGGAAGGCCAACAGCAGCTCCTCCTACTACACTCCCAGGGTACAGAGTCCTTGGCCCGTGGTAGGAGTGTTGTCGGGTTGAGGAAGCTTAATGTTGGCGATGTGTGTCGGATCTGGGCGGGAACCCCGCGGCCACTGGCCTAATGTGCTAAAGTGTCCTGCGATGAGGCTCTGACGTGGGCACCTAAGCCAGATCCGCTAAGTCTCCTCCCAACACGTATTGTTCCTTACTGTTAGATTCACCAGGTCTCCGTTTTACAGGTCTATGTTGTCGTTGTTAGACTCGCTAGGTCTCTGCTTGGTACGGGCCCTCACTTCAACCCGGCCCTGTATCTGATCTTGCCTAACAGGTAGTTTGTTGTCAAGAGATTATCCGTGTCTATTGTATATACAAGTTTATTTCAGTCCCCATATATTAGTCAACATAACTCGTTCAGCGATCTCTAACAAAAGCATAAATTTCCTGAGAGGTAATGCAGTTTATCGGTTGTTGATAGAGATAATAGACAGGAGAAAAATCTAACACCAAACGATATGAAAAGCCTATTTATGATAGAATTATGAACACGCTCTGCTAAGACACAGTATCATGGAATAAGTAAAGGAATAATCGAAAAGCAATAAATGATGTTTCAGTGCGCAGAATTCTAGAAAGTAGATCTTGAGCATAATTATATACCACTAGAAGTTAATTTGATATCAGTTACATATAACAAAGCCTGGAACTATACATCGGGTGACTTCCATTGCATGGGCTCTGTTTAAAGACGATATCTTTGTTACATGAGTTTAATCTATCAATAATATTGCCCTGAATTTCATTTGACTCAGTGTAACCAGAGGCTGTAGCTTTAAGAGAAATTAACGACTCAGAAAACATTACTGATTTAATACAAATTGAATTAATTATATAATCTATGGCCTTATCAATGGTAAACAATTCCGCACAAAAACCTAAGTAACATATAAAATTCACACTGCATCTTTTTTTCTAACTTTCCTTCTCTTTAAGTAATTACCTTCCTCTCTCCGTGAATTTCTAAAGCTTGTTATATTCTTTCTATAAATTTTTACTTATTATTTCATTAACGTACCGATTCGTGCGTTTTTATTTCGTACATGTTTCTCATCTTCTTAACGTCCTCCTCATGTTTCTTGCTTGCAGCGTTCTTTTCATCCTCATTTACTTGCACTATTTCTTCTGCTTCACTTCCCCAATTCTGTTACGTCCCCTGCTCGTAATCTCTCTTTTCCCTTGTAGAAATTGAACTCCTTTTTACTGTACCCTTCACAGCATCCTCGATGACCCCCATCTATTCCCTATTCTGTCTTCCACGTTGCACTTTTTTTTTCTGTTATTCCTTTACGCTCTGGTTCCCATTAGACCTTCCCGGAGCATCTCAGGTGGACTTACTTCCACTCCCTCCCCTGCGTCTGTCAGACGAGGCCATAATGACGACGCCATTTGGACAACGTCCAAAGTCACACTCTTCCTCCTCTTGGCCGAAGGAGAAGCACAAGCATTCTAAGGCTGGTAGTGACTCCACTGAGAAGTCTCACGAGAGAATTTGGAGAGGTACAGCGGAAGCGTGGGTCCTGGTGCTTGTCTGTAACTTTAGAGGTTTTGTAAATCTTCATTATTAGTTTGTCTTATGGCATTGGTGTACTGGGTTTAGAAATACGTAATATGAAGAAGACACACACACACACACACACACACACACACATACACACACTCACATACTCACACACAAACACACACACACATGCACACACACATACACACACACATGCACACACACATACACACACACATGCACATACACAAACACGCAGACACACATACACATTCACATACACACACACATACACACACAAATACACAGACACTAACACACGCACACACACTCACATATACACACACATACACACACAAATACACACACACTCACATACACAGAAACACACACACACACACACATACAAACACACACACACACACACACAAACACACACATACACACACACAAACACACACACACACACACACACACACACACACACACACACACACACACACACCAAGGCCCCCGGTGGGAGGGGTCTCTCAGCCTGCTTCCCTGGGACAAAGAGGCAGTCGGGGCAAGGAAAGCCCAGGTAGGATGGTTGCAAAATTATTGACCTGCTGGTGGATGGGTAGATATATATATAGATAGATAGATATGTACATAGATGATGATAGTATGAAAAATTTGTCGTTAGCTACCTAGGAGGATGTAAGCTACTTGTCGGTGGTTCGCACACTCGTGAGAGAAGGATTTTAGTCCACCTGTGGTGGGTACTGGTCTTCTTGAGGTGGAGATTACATAACCTGGTGGTATGGGAGAGGCAGAACAGCAGCAGCAGCAACAGCTGTAGTGTTGGCGGTGGTGGCGGTAGACAGGTGGTGATGGTTCGTGGAAGATAGGAGCGTGTCGCTGTTGCTGGAGTGAGAGGGTTGAAGGACTGGCAGGAGTGCAGGAAGGCGTGGGTGTGGGGCTCGTCCTGCTCATCTTCTTGGCGGCCAGGACGTGACCCTGGAGGTCGGGAAGGAAGGGGTGGGGGGGAGTGGGGGTCAGGTTGGGGGGGGGGTGGAGGGAGCGCCTCCCTCCCTCACTCACACACACCTCCTGCAGCATTAGGAAAAACCTGCTGGTGGGTTTTTGTGTTGGTGAGTGTGCCCCGTGGGTCCGACCAGGACCTTCCCAGTGTGTGGCTGGTGGTGGGTCTAGTACAGCCTCAGTCAACCAGCTGAGATACTTATGAAATACAAAATACTACGTAAATTGAAACCAGTTGCTGAATAATTAGACAACGCTGTTAGTCGGGCACAGAAATTCACCCGCAGCGTCACTGACGGACCACCTCAATCGCGTCCCTGCGCGCAGTTCCCTCGCCTCGTGCAGCCAACTTGTCCTGTACCTTCCCAAGGTGACTAGCATGTTGTCAGACTGGCCCCAGCGCTGCGCAACACACCGGAGGTCCACGTCGAACCGTCTCCCTCAGTGGTGGTGTTCGTCGGAGCAGACGGGGGAGGCAAGGGCTGCAAACGCGGAAGAAGACACGCCGGCCCCTTGCAAGTCTTTGTTCTCTCTTGTCCCATTGATCTGGTGAGCATTATACCGCCGGGGAAGGGGGGGGGAGGAACTGCTGAGCCCAAAATGACCGGGACTCTCGAGTGTATGTGGAGAAGTGAAGCGCAGGAATGGCATTTCCTGGGTGTCTTAACCCGAGGGTAAGTTTGTGTGTGTGTGCGTGTGTGTGTGAGAGAGCCTTATATCGCTGCAGCTTGATGCAACTGCGATATGTCAGGCCTGCTTTGGCCGAATGTCAGAGAGGTGATTGGCTGTCAGAGTGTCAGCAGTTCGCATGACGGGGATTTTGGTGCTGACTGGCCACTTCCGTGAGACCCTGTGTCACGTGGCTGGCTGCTCTAACGACAGGCAGAGGTTCGAGAGAGAGAGAGACGCGGGTTCAGTCTCGGTCCGGCTTGGATGACGGGGTTGCCTCGTTAAACTCTCGTCCCCTTCTTCTCCTCCTCCTCCTCCCCTGAGCCCTTAGGTACGATGGCCAGGTCCCCTGACATGACCCCCGTGGGTCAGGCGAAAGTTCTAGGTCGTCATACTCGCGGGTTTCGAACCTTCTTCGTGTCCGCGTCGTGCCGTTGTGCTCGAGGGTCGTGCGCCGTCTTGTTCGAGGAGGTTAAGATAACTGTAGCCCGGCTGACTTGGTTGTGTGGGGGAGGGAGGGAGGGAGGGGGGGGGGCACAGATAACTCGACGAACTGGATTGATAACCCGAGGTAGGCGAGAGGTCGACGAAGTAAACAATAGGAGGACATCCACCCCCGGGGGCCTTGGTGGCCTCTGAGGACTGGATTGTCCGATTCAACAACAAACAATTTTTTTTTTTTTATTTAGCATTTCTCGTTATGTCACTTGAGCAGCTTCGACCCCGAGATGATGCTAACGTCTGTCCTGAAGAAGGGGTAATATGTAATCCGCTAAGAACCCCCAGAGGCATGACTGTACGTAAAATGATAATGATGATGAAATGATTCCATCGTAATGGGGACTTCCTTTCCCCCGCGCCTCACCGTCCTATTCGTATATTCTTCTTGTTTAGACCCAGTTAACTGGATGTCTCTTGATGGTTCAGCCTGGAGTTTGCTGGAACAATCCAGGACCATCGACACTACCCCTGGTGATATCGGAGTCTGCTGGGACACCCTAGTACTATTACCGTCTCCCCTGGTGATCCTGGTATCTGCTAAGACACCCCAGGACCATCGCCACAAACCCAGGCGATCCAGGGGTCTTCTGGGACACCCCGGGACCGAGGGGTCGGCCGGAACACCCCAGGATCACTACTTCCCGGCATTGATATCACCAGCGCCGCTCTAAGCTGTCTAACCTCTGCTCTCGTGTTAAGTTGTTCCCGCTGTCTGGCAAGGTTTTGTTCGCTCTCAAGTAAGGTTTTATATACTATCAACCAAGGTTTTGTTCACCTAGCGAGGTTTTATTTGCTCTCAACCAAGGTTTTATTCACCAAGTAAGGTTCTAGTATCCCTCACCTAATGTTTATTCATCTTGTGGCAAGGTTTTATTAACCTTTTGGCAAGGTTTTGTTTCTGTTGAGGTTTAACTCGTTCTCTGCCAAGGAATTCAGGTGTTTTCAAACGAGGTTCTTCCGTTTCGTTTTCATTGATCGTTTTTACTCGCCCGAGCAGACTCAAGTTCCCGTCACTCACGGTTCTCTTCTCGTTTTCCTGAAATGCTTTTTCGTGTCCGAACGGGAGGTCTTCTCCGGTATCGCGCAAGGCCTGCGAATTATGTTCGACTTGTATTCATGCAAGGATCCCTTTGCGTTTACGTAACCCACTCCCCGCTGCTCGCACTTATTCAGGGGCACCTGTCGCTCTCAGCTAAAGCTCTAGTCATTCTCTCAGGCTGCACTTTGGTGGCGATTGTTCAGGGAATGGAGTCAGGTGTAGTCTTTCTCATACATGGTCCCTGGTAGTTCTCCCCCAAGGCCCTGGTTCCTCTCTTCTAAGGCCCTGGTTGCTCTCACCCAAGACCCTGGTTGCTATCATCCAGGGCCTTAGTCACTCTCACCAGAGGCCCTGGTCCCCCCTGTGGAAGGAGATCTTCCTCGTACTTCGACCTTGCATATGCCCGAGTGTCATCCCTAGGCACTCGTAGAATTCCCTCCAGACCTGTGTCGTCCAAGTCTTCCGCGTCTCTGGCATACCCGTTGTACCGACGGCTCAAGACGTTTGGATACCTTTTTTTTTTTCTTCTTTCCACTCAGACAGTCTTGCAGTTAGTCCTTTGGAAACACAGGAGGTCAAAGAGTGTGCGTCGAGTTCGGTGAGACAGCAGGTGTTTAAGGAGAGACATCTTCGAGCGTTGTTTAACCCAGACACAGATACCCTCGTCACAACGTCCAACCATATATTGTGTTCACCTGGCTTCGGTGACTTGCCTTTATATGGTGTTACACTGGCCACAACAGATTCCAGTCATTTCAACCTAATCACAGTGATAATGTTAGCCTAACCAACCGTCGGTGAGCTTCACTAATGTTAACTTGGCCACGACTGGCTACAATAATTGTTTCTTCTGTTTTTAAGAGGATTATGTGTGTTTTCCGTTAGTGTAAGGCTAGACCACCTCGCTTGCACCATAGGGCCTGTGTGGTCTGCTTATCTATCGAACTCTGTGCAGCCAGCCTGGTTTGTTGTCGAGCATTTATCTCGTTATCTTTGCTTTCGCCATAACTTGTGTCTTACAAACGGCCGCTGCTTGACACAAGCGATGGATTAAAATGGAGTATTAGGAGCTCGTTCCCAGCAGGAGAGACTGGTACGACGTGTTCGCCGGGCTGGAGACGGTTACGCTGGTTTGCGAAACGAACTTGGTTCGAGTCATCACTACCTCAATACCCTTTGAACGCCGACTTAACAAACCTCGAGCAGTGTGTGTGCGTGTGTGTGTGTGTGTGTCCAGCAGTGTTACTGAATACAGAATACAAGATCTTGAGCTGTAAGTACAAAACTCTGGCGCAGTAGTTACTTCTGGTCAGGTTTTGTGGACATGCTTACGATTATGCTTAAACTGCAGGCGTCGACACTTACCTTATATCCTCCTTTGCTGCCATTTCCGCCTCCCATGTTCACCAGTTTTACTTCTGTAATGTCTGTAATTGTCCTGCTGTAACAGTTAATCTCTCCTGTGTTATCAAAACCACACACTGACACACTTGTCTCTGGTTCTGGGGGCACGTACAACAACAGGTCACGCGCACTGGACTGTCTTTGGCGAAGTAAGGAGGGAGAGGGAGGGAGGGAGGGCGTATCGCTGGCAGGTGTTGAGGCACTGTGGAGGCGGCGGCTGTGGAGTGACCAGCCCGCGCGGCGACTAGGGACTGACTGACTGACGCCTTCATGAAACTACCGGGCCGGGCCCGCCGCTCCTCCAGGCCCTGCCTCCCGTCCCCCTACCCAGCCCGAGCCACCTGTTGCACGCCGTCCTAGCTAGCCTGTCGTACGCCCCACCTGACTCACACACCTGTCCAGCCTAGGCCGCCACTCCGCTGTCTCACTGCCTGCTCTCCACACACACTCATACATACGAATGAACTTACACACATGCATAGACTCGCATGCACTCACGCACGTACATACGTAGACATACACACTGCCTTAGGTTGGTGTGTGTAAACAGATACATGGTACAAATGTGGGTTTGAGGTGGTCTGACGGGGCAACACGCGTGCAAAACTCTCTCCTCATAACACACTGATGGTATTCAAGGCAATCACAACATATTAAGTTTTTAAACTAGTTTCATGACGTGTCAGCTGAGTGAACAGGTCATTAAGAGATGCAGATATAGAACTCCTGGGGACTGTAACATGAAATTAGACCGGAAACTTGTCTCGAAAATATGTAGGGTGGGTGAATAAAATTGTTAGTGGGGACAGGAAGAGACGGGACCCCGCGAGCGCACAGGTCTCCCGATTCTGTGCCAGCAGATGATAATTGCGTCTACAGTACAGTCCATTGACTGATTATCCGTTCTTCTCATTGTTGGTAACGCGGGGGATTCGAGAGCAACGATTCTTTCATCACTTCAGGCCACCTCTTCTTGTTGGGCACCTGGCGGTCCAAGGGCAACGCATAGCCCTGCTCCCTCCCGCATGCCGGCGGTTCGGAAATCGCTGGCAGAGGTTGATAAGGAGGTGTACCTGGCCGGATGACTTCATTAGAAACGTAAACTAAGGGTCGGTCCCACTGTCGGAGGATTGTGGTAAGGAGACTTAATGGTGGTGGTGGTGGTGGCCGGACGCGGATGAGAGGAGGAGGTCAGAGGCGAGAGACGTAGTCTCAAGGACGTCAGCTGGTGAGGGATAGTAAAGACTCGCAGCGTCTCTCGGTGGGCTACAGATGACGGCGTCTGAGCCGCATCTGAGAGGCTAAAAGAAATTTGGAACGTTGATCATGGAAGTAAGAGAACAGCATTGAGACAATAAGAAAATGATGAGAGTAAGGATTTTAAGGGGAAAAAATGAGATAGAAAAGGACAGATTTTGAAGGGAATAGCTTAAGTGGAAGGCAGCAAGTGCTCAGAGAGATGTCGTGCACAGTGACACTTCAGTGTTTAACGATAGACTGAACATGGAGGATGGGAGAAAATATGGCGATTCTAAGCTCTCCTTAAACAGAAGGAAAAAGAGGACGTCTGTTCGAAGTTCCTTTTCGAACTAGACAAAGGTAAACAACAGTTGGCGTCCCTCAAGGCTTACTCTCGGGGTCCCACTTTTCCCGGTGTATTTAAACGCCTTGCGGGAGGGGAACCGAATCACGCCTCAGTGTGTTTGCGGATAACGACAATCTCTCTGAAACCCAAAGTGTATTAAAGAATACAAAACAGAACCCAGACAGGCTCTGGTACTTTTGTCTGGTTCATGTGTGACGAAACCCAATGAGACGAAATAGGTCGTTAAGATAGCACTCGGGTGAACTGAGGTCAAGGCTGACCACCATCTGGCATCGAGGAGATTACATTGTCGGGATGTAACCTCGACAGGTATGTGTAGGTTTGTGTCGTGTCCTGTCCGTCAACAGAAACCAACTCTTGGTTATGAAGGAGGTTAATTATGTGCTGGTCTATGTCAAGATCCCCTTCTCCAGTACATGCATAAGATGCTAGGGAAGATTACTTGCGACATATATTAAACTGCAGTTAGGTTTTTGCATCACCACGTCGCTTGAGATTCGCTAATCTGGATCCACTTTTCCATTATCGTCAGCTCCGTTATTTTCTTCCGAAACGTTGGAGAGTGTCACTTGCATCCCACTTGAAATAGTTCCCTTGAATGTTCTACATACTGGCTATGTTACGACGCTGCGTCTTTACAGTGTGATTCGCCTCCACCGCCCCTCCATAACGCCTGTCTGATGTCTCACTTGGCCCCCATTGCTCCCGGTTGGCCTAAGAACCCACAGCTCACACATCTACAGCCTCTAAGATGAGGCCTACCACTACCATGGGTTTTCTTTTGGAGCTGCTACACGCCTCTCTCTCTCTCTCTCTCTTTAGCATTTTATTCTGGCAACGCAGACTTGTGAACCTCGACTTCACTAATACATATATATATATATATATATATATATATATATATATATATATATATATATATATATATATATATACACACTTTTTTTTCGTATTTGATTGCCATTTCCTGCATTAGCAGAAAGACACATCCACTCACATACACATATATATACATATATACACATACATATAAATATATACACATGCATATACATATATACATACATACATATTCCTGAGCCTTAGAGGAGGATGAGCACTCCCCATTTGACACCTGTTTCCTCTTCTAGAAATTGAAAATACAAGAATGAGAAGGTTTCAAGCACCCTCATTCCTGCTCCTTTTAGTTGCCTTTTACAACAAACAGGGAATACTCTCACATAAAAACTTTAGCCCAGTTGCAATCCAAGCACTTAAAGATGTCATAAACCACTCCTGCATACACAACAAAATTTCTAACACCTGGAAACATAATTGCCAGCATAATATCAATCTTAAAACCAGCAGGAGTCTCAAAGATATTATAGACCCTAGGGCAGGAAGTTTGTAATTACCAATTTGTACTACATGGGGAGGGAATTTTACACTCTAGGGGTTCCATCTTGTGTTTGTGTGAAGAAACACCAGCAGAAATTAGGTAGAATGGCAGAAGGTGAGTAAACAAAACAAGGGGATTGGGTGAAGATTTAGAGATATTTAAGGAAGCATTGCTGGCAGGTATGAGAGAAGTGTGTGGAATGTGGGAGGTGGGGAGGTGAGAAAGGGTAGTAAGTGGTGCGATGACTTACTAAAGTTACAAGTGGAAGAGACAAAAGAAGTGTATTGGTGGTGTTTACAAAGAAGGAGAACAAATGATTGGTAGATGTACAAGAGCAGCAGGTGGTCTAGGGGAAGGTGCAAGGATTGTTTGCTGTAAAGAATGTGTGTGGAAAATACTTATGAGAGACACTACATAAATAGAAGGAATTGTGTAATACATTTACGGATCTGGAAAAAGTACGATACAGATACCCTGTGGAAACTATTATGAATACATATACATATATATATATATATATATATATATATATATATATATATATATATATATATATATATATATATTTTTTTT
>JAYMFT010142525.1:0-12794 GCA_038088735.1 Panulirus argus
CACTCCATCCTTCCACCTCCAATTTGGTCTCCCGCTTCTCCTTGTTCCCTCCACCTCTGAAACGTATATCCTCTTTGTCAACCTTTCCTCACTCATTCGTTCCATATGTCCATACCATTTCAACACACCCTCTTCTGTTCTCTCAACCACACTCTTTTTATTACCACACATCTCTTACCCTTACATTACTTACTTGATCAAACCATCTCACGCACGTATTTTCCTTAAAAGTCGGTAATGATTCTGCAGTAATCAAGGTCAATTCCATTCAACCAGATGTCTCTGATGGCTTCAAGAGGTAAGGAATTGAAGTGGTATTCCTTTTTTGAAGTTTAAGCTTCATGTGAGACCAAAGCTCCTTAATGGGATTCAGGTCTGGGGAATTCCCAGGCCTCTGAAGGCCATTCACCTGCTTGTCAGACAACCATTTCATGACCTTCTTTGCCTTTGTGACATGGTGCACTTTCTTGCATAAAGAAGTTGCAGCATTGGATCTCATAAAAATTCATGTGGTTATGAAGTACTTCAGTGTAGTGGTCTCCATCCATTGTGATGTTTTTGGGAAGCACCTGAAATCCCCCATGCCCAACCTCTCCACTGAAGCAACCCCAAATCATGACTGAGTCTAGGTTTTTGACAGTTATTTGCACATAATGGGGGTCAAGGGAATTCATGGGTGAGGTACATCTTAACTTGCCACACCTCATTCCACCACACTGGAGAGTTGACTTAACACTCCATAAGACCCTTCTTCAGGCCTCACCAGTGAAGTTTGTAGTTCCTTGCAGTTCCTTGCAGTATGCACCTTGCGAGTCAGTAGGGGTTCTCTGGTCGGGGAACGAAGAGGTACGTTCAGGTATTTCTGGCAGCACTCTTGAATGGTGCATTCTACAACACTTCTGAGGAGGGTGGGATAGGCGTGCTTCAATAGTCTTGCTGTGATGTGTAAATTTTTCAATACTCTCCTCTTGATAAGCTTGTCAGTAGTTGCTGAAGCCTTTCCGTGACACCCTGGTACAGATTTACAAGATAAAACTTCACCTTGTGGGATGTTCTTGGCTTTTGCAACAAGGCTGTATATGGCTGAGTTGCTTACCCTTGTACACTGACAAATCTCCTTCACCAACATTTTTGGCTCCTTCAGGGCAAGATTCCAAGTCTTTTCTTGCTAGTTGAGGTTCTTGTGCCCCATTCTAAGGTGTGGGTGGGCAGATGTAGGAAAAAAAGTGAATAAAAAAAAAAAAAAAGGTCTTTGTTGATCCAGCAGCTCATAGAATGCGTCCCATGAGGCACTGACGTGACGTGCTTCTCAGTCTTTGGGAATGGAATCACCAGGGAGAGTTGCCAAGTACTAATTAAGGCCCAATATTCTTAAGACTTTCTGTGGGTACTATACATACATGCACATACATCCATTCCTGGAGCCACCCCAACCAACAGGAAAAAGAATCGCCACCCCCATGCGTTAGCGAGGTAGTGCCAGGAAACAGGCAAAAAAAAGGCCACATCTGCTCACACTCAGTCTCTAGCTGTCATTTGTAATGCACCAAAACCACAGCTCCCTACCCATAGACCTTTCCATGGTTTACCCCAGATGCTTCACATGCCCTGGTTCAGTCCATTGACAGTACATCGACCCCAGTACACCATGTCGTTCCAGTTCACTCTATTCCATGCATACCTTTCAATCTCATGCATGTTCAGGCCCCAGTCGTTCAAAATCTTTTTCACTTCATCCTTCCACCTCCAGTTTGGTCTCCTGCTTCTCCTTGTTCCCTCCACCTCAGAAACTTGTATCCTGTTTGTCAACCTTTCCTCACTCACTCTCTCCATATGTCCAAACCATTTCAAAACACCTTCTTCAGCTCTCTCAACCACACTCTTTTTATTACCACGCATCTTTCTTACCCCTTCATTAGTTACTCGATGATACCTCCTCACACCACATGTTGTCCTCAAACATTTCATTTCCAACACATTCACCCTCTTCCATACAACCCTATCTGTAGCCCATGCCTAGCAACCATATAATAGTGTTGGGACTACTAATCCTTCAAACATCCATTTTTGCTCTCCGAGATAATGTTCTCTCTTTCCACACATTCTTCGTCGATCCCAGAACCTTCTTCCCCTCCCCCACCCTATGTCTCACTTCTGCTTCCATAGTTCCATTCGATGTTAAGTTTACTCCCAGATATCGAAAACACTTCACTTCCTCCAATTTTTCTCCATTCAGACTTGCATCCCAACTAACTTCTCCCTCAACTCTGCTGAACCTTATACTTATAATCTTGCTCTTATTCACATTTACTCTCAAGTTTCTCCTTTCACACTCGTTTTTCCCTTCATCCTTGCTCGTCATTTCCTGCATTAGTGAGATAGCACCAAAAACAAAGAAACGGCCTCATTTGCTCACAAACATTCTCTTGCTGTTATGTCAGTTAATTCCACTCGTATCTCTCCCTTCCCAATGATCAGTGCTTCAAGATCATTAGCTATTAATCAAAGTTTTCGTTTTTTAATGCTGCTTTAAAGTTGATGGCTTTAACTTGGACGTTTTCCAGAGAGTAATATTTTTCTTGACTTACGGTGACCAAGCTTGAAGGAATTGTTTGATGAGTAAATGTTTTTTACAGTATCAGGATTTTTTTTTTTTTTTTCTGTCTGGCTAAGTCTTTCTTGCAGATCCTATAATATTCTTTGTTTTTCAGGCAGCTTTGATGGATTTTGTTATTACTTATTATTCCTATGTCCTCTGTAATGAAAGAGGTGCAACAGCTTGTCCATGGATTTTAGCAATGTATAATTACTTTTATATTGTTTCTCTTTCTGTTTTCCTTCCTTTAACTTTCAGTCATCCTTCTCTTGAGATATCATTTTCTTATCACAGGTATTATCATTTTTACTTTGTTTATTTAGACCTAAACACTGTACACACTTGACTTTCCATTCATTTTGACTTTCTGGGTCAGCATCTTTCCACTAATTCCTCCTGAACCAGTTGCCCTTAAAGCTTTATTTTTATATCTGGTGACAGTATCGATATTACATCGCTCACCCCACTCTTACTTTGCATCATTTTGTCTATTCTGCCCATTTCACTTCTCTTAGAAGTTAAATTTTACACTTTTCTCAACTTGTCTCTCATTCACATTGCTAGTTATATACCACAGAAAATAAAAAGTATACATAGTGTGAGAAAAACAAGAGAACAAATGGGAACATTGGTGAAGGGGGACAAATAGGGAAGTGGTAAAAGGGAGAGATTATGTGGAGAGGAGATGGAGTGAGTACTTGAAGGACTCTTGACTCTTTTAAATGATAGGGTGGCAGATGTCGGGTGTTTGGGTTTAGCTGGTATGTGAAGTAAGAGAGTCATGGGTGAAAAGAGAAGAGGTGAAACCCGTCTGTTAGAAGGAATGTGGATGGTATTGCAGTTGAAATTCTTCAGAAAGGGGTGCCTGTTGTTGATTGGTTAGATAGGATTTTCAACGTAAGTATGGATCATGGTGAAGTATGTGAATATTGGCCATTGTACAAAGGCAAGGGGGACAAACATGAGTGTTAGAATTACAGAGGGATAAGTTCCTGGAGCATACCTGGTAAGTTGTGTGGGAGAGTGGTGATTGAGTGTGGTAGCATACACATGGTGATTGAGTGTGGTAGCATACACAGACCATTAGACTGGGGAGGATCAAAGTGGTTTCAGCAGTAATAGATGGTGTGTGGATCACATGTTTGCTTTGAATAATGTGTGTGTGAGAAATACAAGAGAATCAGAGGGATTTGTATAAGGCATTTATGGATATGCAGAGAGTATTTGATTGGGTACTAAGATGCTTTATGTAAGGAGTTATAAATATAAGGTGTGGGGGAAAGTTACGAGATGAGAGTTTTATTAAGAGAGAAAGACATGTGTACAAGTATGTACAGAGAAGCGCGAGTGTTTATAGGTGAAGTTGGATTTGTTGCAGGCACGTGGGATGTCACCATGGCTGTTTAATGTTTATTGATAGAGATGGTGAGGGAGATGATTGCAAGGGTCTAGGAGAGAGAAGGCCTGGTGACATGACATTGGTGGCAGATTTGAGTCAGAAACTGCAGAAGTTGGTGTCTAAATTTTGGGGAAAGTTGAGAGTAAATGTGAATATAAACAAGGTTGTTAGTGGTTTAGCAGTGGAGAAAGGCAGGTAATTTGGGATGAGAGATTGAATGGAGAAAATTAAGTCCTTTAGATGCCTTGGATTGAACATGGCAGCGAATATAACCATGGGAGCTAAAGTGAGTCATGGGGGTTGAGAGCAAAGGTCCTGGGAAAATTGAGGAATGTGAGGTCACTATCTGGGAGGGCAATGATGGGTGTCTTTGAAGGTATAATAGTTACAACAGTGTTGTATGGGTACAAGGCAAGAGTTCAAGATGAGAATATACAGAAGAGGGTGAATGTGTTGGAAATGAAGGATTTGTAGACAAAATGTGGTGTGAGGAGAGTTAATTGAGTGAGAGATGATAGGGCAAGAGAGGTATAGCAATGTGTGTATGGTTGAGAGAGCTGAAGTGTGTACTGAGGTTAAGAGAGAGGTATAGCAATAAGGAGAGTATGGTTGAGAGAGCTGAAGTGTGTGCTGAGGGTAAGAAAGAGGTATAGCAATAAGGAGAGTATGGTTGAAAGTTGGTTTGCTAAAATGTTTTGGACATATGGAGAGAATGAGTGAGCAAGGATTGACAGAGGATATATGTGTCAGAAGTGGAAACGACAAGAAGGGGAGAAAAAATTGTAGGTAGAAGGATGGTGTGGATAAGATTTTGCATGTACAAAGGGGGGAGGGGGGGATAAGGCTTGGGCATGATAGAGCAAATTGAAACAACGTGGTTTATATTTGGCAATGTGCTGTCAGTGGACTGAACCAAGGCATATGAAACAGCCAAGGGAAACCACAGAAGGGTCTGTGGAGCCTGGTTGTGGATAGGGGGCTGTGTTTTCTGTTCATTACACATGACAGTTAGAGATGGATGTGAGCAAGCAAGGCCATTTCTTTTTTCCAGATACTACTTCACTAAGCAGAAAATACTAAAGCAAAAAATGGCTAACAAGTATGAACAAAAAATGTCATGGAATGATAAGGGCCCACTAAACCCTCTAAGAGAGACCACACATGCACACTATAGATTTTCCTGCACCTACACCTCATGTACTTTTGGAGATGCTTGTATTGAAAATATGGTTGCAACACTCGCATATACTATTGCATACATTTCACTTCATCACAATTTTCATTTTGGACCCAATACTTACTCATCACTCCTACTTTCTCCCACCAGTCTGTTCTTCTCACCCATTACACATAGTTTTTACCCTGGAACCTTATCAGGTATTCTTTCTTCCCCTGATTTTCCATTTTGTACATTTCTAGGGTGTTATTCCATGAGGTTTTGCATACATCACAAATGTTCATGCGTGACCTGACAGTGATTGATCCTGCCTGGCTCCTTGAGCTTGCACCACATTTTTATGAAAGGAGGACTTTGCAAGATCAGTGAAACTTGTATGATATTGCAAATAAAAACTTTATTACATTAACTTACAGTCCTTTATCCCCATTGCCATTTAAAGTAGTAAAATTTACAAGTTAAGATGTTAAACCATGTTACAATGATAGTGCACAAATTTCCCAACTCAAATTTAACAGAACTGCCAGCTTTAGCATACTGTGACATCAAGACCCTGGGCTTGGTAATCCCCTTCTTCTTGTTTTGAAGGTTAGTCTAAGTGAGGAAACATTATCAAATTATAAACCTTTTGCTTTACCAATGCTTCCTCTAATGACATTTCTAGAAAGAAAATTAATTCACAAATTAGTATCTATTTATTCATTCATCAGCTTAGTACTGTATAAACAAGTATACTTAAAAGCAACCAAATACATTTCATATATGATCTCTGAAATCCTACAAATGCTTATATTTCATCAACTATAGATATCAGAAGGAAAGCTTGGCAGAAAAACTCTTATTAATAATGAGTTAATATCAACAGTGATGTCTCGAACAATGAGACATCATAAAGGACACATACCCATACAAGCTCACACAAAATAGCTTATATGTGACAAACATTGCTTTGAAAGTCATCAGACTTAATATTATGATGCCAAAGAAAATGAAAAATAAATAGCTTGCGAGCACACATCCGTTCATTGGAAATATAAAATAAAAAATAATTTATCAGAAATCACAAACATTCCAAGGCAAGCTACTCACAGAGTAGACTCAAAAGTCAAGATTTATGTAATAAAGGCCACACATGGAGGAATGGCTTCTTTTTAAAGCCCAAAATAGTGGATGGTATACACTAGTCACATATTTCCCCCAAAACATCTTTGCTATAATTCAACTGCTCGTAAACAGTTAAGAAAAATAATATTCCTTTAGCTGCAGTGGAAGTGCAAAAGACAAAAATGAACAGAATTCTAATGAAAACAAAATGGTTATTGGTCTATAATTTGTAACTCTACCTTCTAACTTGTCTGTACTGATATATTTTCATGTATACATATAATTTCATGCTCTCACCAGTATGGCTTGAGAAGCATGGCATTCATGTTTTATATAATTAATTATGCAATTAACCCAGCCAAAATGATGGACTAAGCCAAATGTCCAAGACAATTCATTCGTCTGTTTTAGGTACTGAAATGGTAATCAAATGGTAATCAGAGATAATGTATTTTCATTCTAGACCTGTTAAACCTACTGGCTTCATGAAGCAGAAATGAAAAGTAAAGTGCCCCATCACGAAACCTCCCTATGTAAAGAAAAATTATCGGCATTAAATTACAGGCTTAGTAAGTAGGGTTACACTGCTGCTGAAAGATTAATAGCCATCCAAAGACTGAAAAATAAAATTCAAAATCTTTCATCATTCGTTAATGTTTATTATAAAACGTTAAACAAGCTGTACTTAAAGCATTTCAAAACAATCCTTTATTATTCAATAAAACAAAATCACTACTATTTCAAAATAACAAAAAAGAGGTTTCCAAAGAAAAAAAATTGATCCACAAATCTTGTTTACCAGTCATCATCATCATCAAGAGCAGCCCGCCTACGATCAAACTGTGAAGGAAAATTAATAAAATTAGCACTTGCATTTCATGCACTGATTCAGCACAAATCACTGTCATATAATCAATGTTTCACCTACTGAATTAAAATGTGAACATGCTTCCCAATACTAGGAAAGTTAGTGAAATGGCCATTCTTTGTTTAGCACATAAAGAGAATGAAAAACTGAAACATCAAATGTAGACTACTTGACGATAACTTTCACTCTAAAAATAGAAAGCCTTAAGTTAAAGGGAAATTTATATATTGGCTGCTGATGCAAAGCTGGGTAATAAATCTGCAAATGAACATGAATGCCTACAGCTTCAAACTGATGTAAACACACTGATGAACTGGGCTCATAAGTGGCAAATGAATTTAAATATCAATTAGTGCGAAGTTTTACATATTGGAAGAAAAATGCTTGGGTGTAATAATCTCTGGTGACCTAAAACCACATAAGCAGTGAAAAGAGCGAACAAAATTCTTGGTTTCATAGGCAGAGCCTTCGAAGTTAAGTCCAGAGAAACCATACTTCCCCTTTGCAATTCATTGGTTTGTCCACATCTTGAATACTGTGTTAAGTTTGGGTCATCCAACCTAAAAATGAGAGAATGGAGACAGTACAGCATCGAGCAACCAAGATGATTTCCAGACCGAGAAACGAATCCAATGAGATGAGGTTATATGACTTGAATCTATTTAGCTAAAAAAGGTTAAGAGGTGATCTAATACAATTATTCAAAATGATGTAAGGATTTGATAATCTTGACCTATCAAATTACTCATAGTAATGGATACAAACTCGTGAGAAAATTATTAACCTCAAACACCCCAGGTAATAAAACTGACCAGGTTTGACTTTTCTGAGGGCATTGACATCAATCAGAGATATCAATGGATGCAAGAATGAGAAACTTAGACAAGACCATAAAACTGAAATGGGATAATGGTAACTATGTCTTCTACACAAACTCCCAAAATTTCGCTCTACTGTTACCAAATATGCTACCATCAAGGTACAAGATCCATCACCCAAGTTACCGTGCAAGAAATAAATTGTTATCCTTAATAATGTCAATGAGATTGAGGACCCTTCTCCCTCTTCTCAAGTCATCAACCTACAGTATGCCAAACTTCAACCTTGTAGTACAGTGGGTTGACCCTCCTGAAATTCTGTCACACATTTACTTCAGCCTGGTATTTGGAAGGTCTTCCGAAATTTCTCCATAACAAACCTGCGCATCATGATGCTCCAGATGACAGTGGTGGGGACTTGTAGCCAAAACTAAAGTTTACAACCCCAAGGTATGGAACAAGGGCAAGAGATCATGATATGAAGAACAGTGGACCCTGCAATGGAAATACTGAAATCATCAGGAAGTATGAAAACTGACATGTGTACATGCTTCACACAAGGGTTGTCTCTTGGCCAAGCTACCATTCAGCAGTGGTGGAGTGCAACATGGTCCTGAGCGACAGACCCCTACACCTCAGACCCTCTTGAGTACAGGATGGGCTGACATCCTCAACCCTTACACACACACAACCCACAATGACAACCTTGCCCTCTCCTGCTTTGTCTGGCTCTGAAATCTACACTCCAGGCACCCTTGGGTGCTATCTCACCAGTTGTGCCAGTCTCTGATGAAGAATCAAATTTTGGTAAATAAGTGAAATCATCAACACAAGAATTTAAAGAGTGATGCATCAGCAAGAGACAAACAAACTGATATTGCAGTTTCAAAAGGAAGCCCTACACAAACTACAGAAGGAAGTCCCAGAGATGTTCTAATAAACTAATGGTATGTTTCCAGGAGACAATGGATGCCATTAAGTCTGTGTACACAATGCAGGGAGCCCTTGGGAACATCCATCAAGCTCCTGCTGAGTGTAAGTGATTGTGTGGAAGAATGTATTGCATATTCCCTCTCTCCCTTGCCCTTTTACTACAAGTGTCACCCAACCCACCCCTTTTCCACAGTGAAGAGCATGTATTGCTATATTAGTGTACATACTCATCATATGGACCATCGAGAAAGTAAGTTCATCCTTGATAGTGATAAAAAATACTATGTTCTGTACAGGTACAGGAATTTTCAGTTTGTGTTGATAAACTTGAGTGTGTTTATACCTTTGCTTAAGTCAACTGGATCTAATAAAGTGCACCTGAGCTATTACCTAGATAACATTGGCTCTATCAGTTGGATCTACTGTATTTACATGTAGTCCTGAGTTGGAATATAACATCCCTGAGAGAGTGGTTGCATGACCACCATAAAGTTACCACAAAGCCATAGATGTAGTCTGCAAAATGTACAATCCCTGCAAGGTTAGTACCACCCAAATTTCTTCCTTTGTTCTTTATTCTCATAAATCATTTAACTTGAGTCTATTATGCATCAAGCTAAGTTGGGGAACTCTTATGTGGAGTTTCAGTATTTTAGAGGTGAAGCCATTGTGAGTGACTCTGCCATGATAGCCAACTATGATACTGGCCAACCACTTATTATTGTGGAGGGTGGTACCAAGTATCTTTTGTATGAGGATGAACATGTTGGGGGACAATGTTGAATGCTTTGTTGATGTCTATTGCTATAATTACTGTCCTGCAGGGGAGCTGTTGTTGGTTGAAGCCATCTAGGATAAGTTGTGTGGGGTCAGTTTGTTGCATGATTGAGGAATAGCTGGGCTTGTAGCCATTTATGGGCGAGTGTGTTTTGTTTGATTTTGTTGTGGACCAGTTTTTTCAGAATTTGGATACATAAAATTGAAGTGATTGAGTAGTTTGGTGGGTTTTTGGATTGGTAGTGTGCTGACAAATTTCCAGTTGTTAGGGATTTTGCTGTGTAGCTGGGAGTGGTTTAAGATATCTGTAAGTGCTTTGATTGCAAATGGGCTGAAGTGTTTTAAGTGAAAGTTTGATATGTTGTCAGGGCCTGTAGCTGGAGAATTCTTTAAAGGTTTCATTACATCTGTGGGAGTAGAGGATGGATGGGCAGTTGTCTCTGGATGGATTTAGTGTGCTTTTCATGATTTTCCAAGTTAGGTGTGAGGTTGGTCTTGTTGCAGATTTTTTGAGTCCTGTCTCAGGAGTAAATTTATGCCTTGTCTAAGAGAAGGGATGACACTGGAATGGGTCATGAGTGGGGGCTGGACTGGAGCTGTAAGTGTTGAATTTTTAATTTGCAACAGAGTTGGTTACTGTGGGTCTTGCAGTTCACTGAGCTGAAGGAGTGCCAATTTTTTATTGGTCTTTCAGTGATTAGGTAAATGTTGTTTGGAGTTTAGACTTGTTCTCTGATTTATACAGATGGAAAGTGGGTCTGTCTAAACTGACTTCTTTGTTTTGTGAGGTGTTTAACATGTGTTAAGTTTGAGTTGTATTTTTTTATATGTCCTTGAGGTAAGTATTATTTGCTGGCTTGGTTGGAGATGATGAAGCATGAGGTAGCCTGATTTATGGATGGGATATTATCTATAGCTAAGTTTTGGAGCTGTGTTTCCATGTATTGTACTGTGTAAAAGCTGGCCAGTCTGCCTTTTGTGTGTGTGTAAGGACTGGGTGGGCCAGGTGGAATGTTTTTAGGATGGGCAGGTGGTCAGAGGACAGTTCACGTAGCATGCTCAAAACAGTCCATGTGTATATAGCTGGTGAGCAGGTGATGTCTGGGTGAGGTTGGCTGATGGAGGTTGTGGGTTGGGAGTCTGGTTGACAAGTTGCATAAGATGAGGACACTTAGCCACTGCAGTTGATTTATAAGTAATTCAGTTCAGGGATCTTGTGTGTAAGTGCAGAGCCTAGTGGGATGGTGGGAATTAAAATCAAAACAGCAATAAGTGTTGGGTATGGTGATTAGATTTTGTAGTTGGGAAGAATATCTGGAAACACACGTGTAGAAGGGGGGTATGTAGGTGATGATTATGTCATAGTTAGTAATCTTATGTTTAACCCTCATGGACTTCATTTCTTGGGAGTTGCCTTTGTCTGCGAGATATTTTGTGATGTCATTGGTATTAAAAAGAAATGTTTGGCAGATGAGTGTTATTCCTCCTCCTTTTCCTTGTTGTATGGCTTGTGGGAGGGTTAGATCTGCAGGTGGGTCTGGTTTCTTGGATGAGGGCTATGTGGATTTTGTGTCCTTTGAGTTGGTCATTGTGTTTGCTTTTGAAGGTGTCATATTGCAGGATGTATAGTTTGTCACTGGGATTCTACAGAGTAGTAAGGTTTGTCTGTGAAGAGTGAGACTGCTTTATGTACTGTTGTTGGGAATTCATGCTGAAGGTTAGGGGGAGGGGGGGGTCTGTGAGAGGGTTTTGGAAGTTATTGTCTAATGAGTGGTTGCTGCATATCCAGTACTCTTAGTAGTCCTTTATGGATGACAGTGATGTTCAGTTGGAACATCTGATGAAGTGCTCTTTGACAAGGCCATGTGGCACTGTAGGCAGTGATACACTAGTGGTCCAAGGTTAGGGTTAACATCACCGGCTTGAATCAGTAACTGAGAAATGATGACTGGGACATCATTTCCCAGGTGTAAAAGAAAAAAACAGTGTGAATGCATAAAGTGTTTGGTAAGGACCCATGGTGGCTGAGGACAGTTTGGGTCTGCACTCCATCAGGGAGGTGACATAGTTGGGAGCCTTTGGGGTTGGAAGTTCATGAAGGGTATGTCCTAATCTCTTCTTGAGCATAGTTTAAAGGCTGGTGCAGCTGGTCTTTGTTCCATTCTTCTTCCCTTCCACAGTACCATCCCTGGATCTCTTTTCAAGAAAAAAGTCCTGGTTTTATATAGGAACTCTTGCCAGAGTCTCCAGCAGCCCAAGGGTGCATTTCTTCCACAAGCAAGGAAATTTGAACTCAATTGGCAGGTGTAGTTTTGATGAAACTATATTGCCAAAGGTGAATTTTCTGCCAAGAAATATCAGGCTGCAGCCAAAGCTATTGCATTGTTAGGAATTGCACTTTGTACATAACCTGATTGTGATAATAGGAGTTCATTGGCAAATGATCCAGCACTTTGGCTGGATGAAATAAAGGACGTCCAACATTGTAATGTTATTAGGAAAGGACCTCTGCAAATAACAGATACTGATTCATATCCTAATAATAAATTCATTGCATACAGATTCACAAATGAAAATAATTTTATGAAGATGAAAAATAGCGAGAAAATATTAAGAACATGGCTGATTTATTCGCATTCATCTCATTCGGTGTTTTGCTTTTGTTACACTCTTAAATATATGCAACAACAGTCTTTCAAGATATTGTTTTCAATCCTAGCAGTGCTATGACTTAATACTTACCCCTGCAATCTTCATGCACACACACACACACACACATTTTTTTTTTTCTTCTTTTTCCCTTCATACATATTCGCCATTTCCCGCATTAGCAAGGTAGCGTCAAGAACAGAGGAGTGAGCCTTAGAGGGAAAAATCCTCACTTGGCCCCTTTCTCTGTTCCTACTTTTGAAAAAGCAAAAACTGGAGGGGAGGATTTCCAGTTTCCGCTCCTACCCCTTTTAGTCGCCTTCTACAACACACTGGGAATACATGGGAAGTATTCTTTCTCCCCTATCCTCAGGGATAATATGTATATGTTGATATAATGTGCATGTATGTATATATGTGTGTATGTGAGTGAATGGATCTTTCTTCGTCTGTTTCCTGGCGCTACCTCGCTA